>CM045758.1:2889040-3087605 GCA_025200525.1 Camellia lanceoleosa | reverse complement strand
TCTATCTTAAAAGAAACAACGGGACCTTTTCAAGCGGTCAAGCGGATCATCTATCTGAGGCATAGGGTCTTATTCTTAACATGAGATTCAACTTCGATGTCGATACAAAGTCTCAAGGTACCATCTTTCTTTTAAGCAAAGAGGGCCGGTGCTCTCCCAGCGAAACACTAGGGCGAATAAAGCCTTTATCCGAACTCCTAGAGTTAAATCTTCAACTCAACTCGGCTAGGGCAAAATGGTGAGGTGCCATAGAATTGGTGATGCATCTTGGGGTATTAAATCAATAGAGAACTCGATCTCTCGATGAAATTGGCTAAGCCTTCTGCAAGTCCTCGGGGGAAGGCGTCAGAGCACTCACAAGCCACTCGACAACAGTCTGGAGTGCCATCGCCTTTCCCATTGCTCGCCACAGCTAGTGAGGAGACTACCAAGCTCACCTTTCGGCGGATCGTGCAGAGTGGCAACACACTACAACTGCGTCACCCAGAAATGGAAACAATCAGCTCAAGAACACGTCTGTGACCCTAGCGGTAACAATCAATAGGCTTCGACCGCTAATGATAACTAGCGTCCATACCCAAAATAAAAGCAAAGCAGGCCTGCCATAACTACAAAAAGAAAATAGAGTCGTGATTAGAGCGACTTCTCCCCATATCCTGGCCGCCAACACTTACGTTTCAAAAATTAAGCTCACCCTAACAAGTAACATAACCTGGAGAAATAGAAGATGTTAGCTGGCATGACTCAAACCCAAAATAGATGCCGTCGTGCGAGATAGTAAAGGAATGGGGAACGACCCAGCGTATCAATCAACACATTAGCAACCGAAGTTGCAGAAACAAAAAAGGTACCTCTTACAACAGATGAGCGGTAAAGATAAATCTGCATGGTAACGGCAAGATGTACACATGCCCTATAAGTTCTTTAATCTACTACTACGCCTCTCGAACACTGAAAAGCATCATGGTGCCTGGGCCCAAACCGGACGATGCTGAGTCTCGATTGCCCTCGAGGCTCGAATCGGCACCGGTGGCCGAAAATCCTCGCCTTCGGCCAGAATGCACTGGGACAAGCACTCAAGCTGCGGCAATTCGCTCAGTGCTCGGCCGCGCTCGACCCGCGCATCAAAATAAGAGAGCGGCTAACCTCTACTCGCGACTTGGCTTCCGAGGTCCGAGTCATAGATGGTTGCACTCTGCCTCTCACCCTCTTCTGCCAGACAGGCGGTAAAATGAGGACTTGTGCCGCCAAATGACCACATTTTGTGCTTGAGTAATGTCTCTCGGGATGCCTCTCCCAGAGCTCGCAGACTTCAAGACCGCCTTTGGAAAGGTCAATCCTAGCAAATCATTTCCTCAGATCGGCTGCTGAGGGTTTGGACCCTCTCGCTCTCCTACTGGATTCTCTGACCATCCTGACTTCGACCTCTTGCCAGGCCCGCCTCTGTCTCTCCTCCTCCTCCTCGCAAGACTATAAGCTCTCCATATGACAAGCAGCGTCTACAAGGCGCGCCCATAATCCCGGGTCATAGAGACCTCCAACTCTCATCTTGAGACCGGTGCCTCAACTTCCTCTCAAATTCAATGTGACCTGCTTCTTCAGAGGCGCCACAAGCTCAGTATTTAACCCGGATAATAGCCTGGTAAGCATGCGCCTCAAATCTTCGGACCAATCGATAAACTTCATTTTCTTGAGGCTGCAGTCGGCTGTAATCGTCCTCGGCCTCTCCGCGACACTGAGAGCGACAATCTTCTCCTAGAAAGCATCCACAAAAAAGCCTCCCAGAGTCCCTACTACACGGAAACCTCTCATGAACTTCCACCATCGACCAGTATCTCTTCAACTAGAAAAATGCCATATCACCTTCAAAGCCGAGTCCCTCGATGGCAAGCATTTCAAACGCTCTTAGGCTAATACTGACTTCGGAAATATTCATCCGGCTTTAAGTGGCTCTTTCGATCACCCACAAACTCATCCCGGGTTAGACAGGAAGAAGACTCTCTTCGAGAAAGCCGAAATGCGTCTCGCCAAAGAACATGGGCTCGCACACCTACTTTCTATTTCCGCCCGAGAATGCTCTAAGGATTCCCTCAAACCTTCACTGCCCATCTTCGCGCGGGGCTTCAAGAACCACCCATGGCCCTCTTTTGACGCCTACCCAGTTTCGCCACATTGGCCTCAACCTTGACACCCTTTCCTATCTTTGTGCTCTGGGAATCTCATCCAGATTAAGAAAGCGTCTCCCGCTTTCCCTAGGCCTACACAAAGCCTACCACCATCCATGGCCTTATCCAACAACATCCTAATGGGAAGCGTAATGAAAATGACATTAGCACATTTACAAATGTCTTGGCCGAAGCGCTGCAACACTTTCTTCAAGGCGTCTAATGCATAGACAACGATAATTCACTCCACGTAAGCACATAATCATTATAAGCATGCTTGCCTAAACTTTACTGGTCAGAATTAATGATAGTCCATTAGGCGAAGACTGAGAGTTCCGATTAGAAACAACATTGATCAAATTTGGCACTTTCCAACAAGACTCACGAAACCCAAGGGATCCGAGGTCAACATCCTAGAAACCAAATCTCCATACCCAATATAGTCATATAAACATGTTATCACATAAGTATGCCACAACATTCGTCTGAAGTCTCTAACAAGCGAGACAAACCTATTTGTGATACTAATCACTTCCTCAATGCGTGCACCTAAAGTATTCAAACCAGTGCTTGGCTGATACCGTTGTCACGCCTCAAAATAAACCCATAAATCATACAATCTTTGACATGTTTAGACATAAGAGAATAAGAATAATTTCATTCATCGAGTATTCATCACAAGTATTACATGTTGACATCAAAAGCAAATGCCCTTACTCAGGCTTACAACTTCAAGCCAACACTTGGTTACAAAAAAGAGAGGACTAACTCAAAATACAAAATAAGCTAGCTGGCTTGATTTACATGTAATACACAAAATAATCACAAAATAAACAAGAGAGTCTTCAACTCCCACAGCCATCAGCAAGTTAAGACCTCGGAGGTGGCATAATACCCCGAACTCCGAAAATGATGTCCCATATAGGGTGAGCCTAATATCCAGTAGAGATATGCTAAAATAATATGAGCAAAGATCAAAACATTAGCATTTGATAAATGTTTAACCCACATAATCTATTTTCTCATTTCATAATCCATTTCAATTACATGACAAATATGTCCATGTTTCATTCCTCTTTCCTTTACTTATGTCGGGGTTTTGATTCATAAATATGGCTCAGAATCTCGCCAAACAATTCCCCATGAGACCAATCATTATAACAACAATACTACCATACTTCACAATAGATACATATTTGCTATATCAATATCACATAAAAACACTTCCATACTTCGGCCAATAGATACACATATTTGTTGTATCAATACCAATGGATACACATATATTTGTATCAATGGAGTCCATCCTCTATCTCCTCCCTAAATAATATCCGTTAAGAGTCCATCCCTTATCTCCTCCTAAACCGGTAGTATATCCCTATCTCCTCCCACACAACACAATGCATATAAACGCTTATCATAAACATGTTGATTAATACACAAATTCGATGTATTAATCCAAATCATATTTGATGACCTACTCCAATTCGATTAGTTTTAGTTTGCCTAATCATCATGCAGTGTCTACAACAATCAAACTATCATCCACCGATAGCCCAAAGCACCATTACTTCTAAATGATAATAATTACATCCAATAGATAAATTATCAAGTAATTTTCACGGTGAGTGATTAACAATTAACTCCACCATTCTATCTCATAATGAGCCAATTTCATTATTCCCAACTCAATTTCACATATCCACAATTTTCCAAATTAATTATACCAATTAATTTATACAACAAATTAGGGCTTTTCTCCTCATTTCTCAATATTGACCGAAAAGGTCCAAATATTATCAACAACATCAATAATCCTTTTTAGATATGTTTGAATCAAAAGAACAAAACCCCTTTCCAATATAACACCTCTCAAACCCTAAGTTCCCAAATCAAACCATCTATACAAAAGGCTCAACATTATGTCAAAGCTCATAAAAATGAGGAAATATCTCACCTCAAATTCGAGCTCAAAGGAAGAAGATGAAGAAATTAATGCTCCAAACCCCAATGTTTTTGGGATCAAAATGTAGCCTTCAACAATCTCCACACTTTTACAAAGGCCCAAGGATAGAAGATCACTCCTACTAGATCAAACCCTAGAGAGAACTTGTGTTTTTAGAGAGAAACTCTCCAATGGAGATTTTGAAAAAGTAAGAGAGAGAAAGCAAAAGTGTGAAAAGTGATTTAAAATCACCCCATCAGCCTCTCTAATATACGACTAGCCCGCTTGAGCAGAGAATAAGATGTAGAGCGCCAAGCACAAAACTAGACCCCGGCCTGAGGCCAAGACTTTTATTTTGCAAAAACATACCTTTCGAAATGCAAAGCAGGTGGAAACCCACTCGGCGTGAGATTACCCTTTCCTGCACAATTTTCTTTTACAGATAATGAACACTGCTTGCTGCTCAACCAGCCAAAAAGGACCACTTGAGCGACCCGCCGACGTAAGTGAACTCCGCTCGGCGTGAAAAACAACCCTACAATACTTTTGTAGAGGCACAAAAAGCCGAAGTGTGCAAACCCTACCGGCGAAAGGGATCCGCTCGGCGGATCACCAAAAAATCAAGGCAACAAGAAATGGAACCAAGGCTTAACCAACTCCGCTCGAAACACCCGCCCAACACATCACCCAAAACTCAAAATATATGAAACTAAAGGATGACAACAAGATATATACAACAACCTAACTCCACTAAACCTGAAGTCCGGATACAACAATCAAAAGGAGAAAAGAACCGGGATCACTATAGCCCTCTGTTGTTTTATTTTGTAACACTTAAATCCCTAAATTTGCATTCAAAAAAAAAAAGTGCAATTTTCGACGAAATCGCTTTGTTTCAACAAAGCGTGTGTTGCACAACCATAAAATCAAAATTTTCCTCCTCAACCACACTAGATAATTCCTTAGCTTTCTTCTTCTTTCTAATTTTTTGAAAACCAAAAAGTTGGTTCTCTCTAATGCTTCCCTCTCTTTCCTAATTTCTCCATCTTTTCCTTTTCATTTTTTGTTTTATTACCCTTCTAAAATCTATGTCTATTATTCTCTTAACTCAAATAAAGTTAACCCATAAATTAAAAATTATTAAGCTAGCTGAAGCTCAACTCAAAAAAATTAAAGTTAATCACAAGATCACTTTTTCTTTTTTCTTCCTTCTTTTTCTCCTTTTCTCTTTCCATTTCACCAACTTGTACCTCTACTTTTAGCTAAAAGAATCAACCCAAAAGATTTTTTTTCAATTTCAACGCACACACCCACCTCTATTTCTTGTAGATCATAATCAAAATGTTTTTTCAAATTAAAGTTATGCACACACATACATATATATACACTATGCATAGGTAAATATGTATTATATATATCATATGGGTTTGGTTATGGTGTGCAACTTACACCTTACACCTTATACTTACACCTTTTGTGAAAAATTAAACTTATACTTACACATTTTTTAAGGTTGCACACCATATGCAACCCACTTTACACCTTACACACACGCACAATTTACACCTTATATATACTTATACTTACACCTTACACTTACAATTCATTTATGTAAATGGCACATGGTGTACTTGCACATTTAAGAAACTCCATATCATATATGCATAATTAAAACTACCATCAATTCTTTCTTTGGCTACATTAGCAACGAGTTTATCATTTCCTTCTTTTCTTTTTCTTTTTCTTTTTTTTCTTCTTCTTTCTTCTCTTTTTTTTTTTTTTGTGTGTGTGACAGAAACTACCATGGTTGCCCGTACCAAATTAGGGCAAAAAAAAGCTTCCATTAATAACCCACGAATATATAAATACATACATATCTATATATATATTCAATACCATGGCAAAAAGGAAAGAAAAAAAATTAGAGAGGAGATAGTAAGTAGTGGCAAGAAGAAAATGTGTAGTGATGGGTGTTGGTTGAGTGGAGGTGATGGGATGAGATTGATAGGTGTTTGCAACTATGGATTGTTTGTTTGGGTCTAAATTCTAAAGACAGAAATATTAGTGTTTGTTTGGGTTTATATTCTAGAGAGGGAGAGATGAGTATTTGTTTGGGTTTAAATTTTAGAGAGAGAGACATGTATTTGATGATGGTACAAGAGGTGTGTGGTTTGCCATGGGTTGAGAAAAAAGAAGAAGAAGAAGAGGAATAGAAAAAATTTAAAGAAAAATGAGAGAATATTTTAGTTTATAATGACATTAAAAAGAAAATTAGAGAAAGAAGTGAGAGTAATTTATACTTTTTTTAACTTCTGTTACATCTGTCCAAAATTGCACTTTGGTATGAAATTCAGGGGTTTAAGTGTTGCAAATGAAACTATAAGAGGACTCCGTATTTTTTGGGTAAACCACAGGAGATTAAAGTGTAATTTACCCATTTTTTTATTATCATGACATGAATTAAAAAAGTAAAATATCTAAACATTAACCCCTAAAATTGTGCATACTATAGGAAAGTTACGATTTTTTATGTATAAAAATTATAAATATTTATATTGTGTTATGTCACTTTGTGGGAAAGCTAGAATAATGAATATATGGTGTTCACCCTCAAGTTGCGAATGGAATAACTGTGATATTTTTTTGTCAGAAAAGTAATGATATTTTATAGTAAGAAAATTTATGACATTTTGTAATTTATGTTATGAAATGTTGTGAAAAAAAAGTTAAGAAAGCCGTATATATGTTTTATAAAAATGTTATAAAATGTGAAGTTTTAAGATTTTATATAAAGTAGGAAATGAATGATTTTTTATATTTTTTATTCACTGATAGCACCTTGAATTTTGAAATATAAACTATTCAAATAGGTTATTTATTCTAAATTGAGGTTTTTTTTTTTTTTTTAATTGAGTTGAGACCTATAGTTTTATTCATAAATTTTAAGTGTTTAAAAGTCTTAAGATAATTTTTTTTTTTTTTTTAACACAAAAATTGAATATGTTCTAATAGATGTTTTATACTATTTTTCAATATATAAAAAATTATATATTTAGAACTCTAATTCTAAACCTCATTTTTAGTAATATATAAATGTATAAATTTTCTTACCTCCTTTGGATAACTTATTTAAAAAAATAATTCACCCACATAACTTATCCTCCAAATCTTCCCGACTGATATTGCAACAACATTTGAAAAGTTGACCAACTTTCTAATGTTTTCAAAACTCTCCTTATGTGTATTCTATCTTCCCAACACATTTGTGAGAATTGTTGGGGAGGAATTTTACACAAATGAGATGGCAACTAAAATTTCAAAATTTGATCCACACTCTAATTTCTTATTTTACTCTTATGTCTATTCTTTATCGCCTCCTCTTTTTACAAAAATAAATAAAATAAATATATAAATAAAAATAAATAGCAATCAATAAAATCTCACATTTATTTTAAAAATAATATATATACACCAATTAGTACACTAACTAGTGTACCAATTGATGATGTGACATAATTTAAGAAATTTTTGATATTTATAATTTGTATAATGAATTAGATAAATAATAATATCATAACTAGTGCTGACACACCAATTAACGCATATGTGCTTATGGCTTATGCAGGTCACACTCACTAGTAGTTCTTGAAAGTTCAAAATATGTAGTGTGCTCTACTTGATTCAAGAGCCAAGACAAGACTTGGGTTCAACATGGATGAGATGAAAGTGAATTTTGCAAGCCCATGTATTTGTCCTGTATGCTTGGTAAACAGAAAATACAATAAAATAAGTATTTTACTTTTATTTTTAAATTTCAATATCCAAACATAGTAAATATTAGTTTTATTTTTTCAAAAAGTTGTATAGAAACTTATCAGAAATTCAAGTGTTTTTAAAAGAATAGCACTATAGAACAATAATGAGGCTAAGAAGAATATTATAGACAACAGAAAATCCTAGTACTACAATAACTGGATGAACTAGAAGAGGAACAAAACACACACACATTTTACAGTGCTGAGTAGTCAAGAGTTTACATTCGACAATAAGGCAAAAAGCAAAAGTAGTCTCATTATGTGTACAGTGTAATAATCAAAATAATTAATGGCCCTGCTTGAAGCTGAGAATCTGTCAACGTGTTTGAAATAATTTCTACTTACAACTTATAAGGCAAAAAATAACTTAAATAAGATTTAAAATAATTTTGCTATTGATAAGCCAACCTATGAGAGGGATGCATTTACTTTTTACTTTCTAATTTTTAACTTACAGTTTGCAAGAAAATGCACAAAACAGGCTCAGTGAGACACCAATTATTCAAGAGACTACCTATGCAAAGGAATCAATGAGCATCAAATGCATTTCTAGGTAAAGAATAAAGAGAGAAGAAATGAGAGATGCGAAGCATTCAATACTCAAAGCTAGGCAAATATGTCATACACCATGATTTCAAGTTCAATTATGAAAGCAAAAGAAAGAATTTGACAAACCAAAGATTGACAACTTTTATAACAAACAAGTTGAAGATACCAGCTTAAAATACCACAAGTTATCTAGATATAATATGAACTTCTTGGTCCTTCTGGCAAATTATGTAAAACTTCAAGCATCATAAATTAATAATGAACTACTATTAGATTTTTAGTCTAGTCACTAATACAATTATTGAATGTCTAACAAAATCTTCTTGTAACTCATGTCTATAGGTGAGAAACCAAATTATAGTAGAAGGTTGTAAAACGCTAAAAATGCTAGAGTTCTACAAATGTTCCTAATAAAGGTTGAAACCTAAGATACAGTCCACAAAATATCCTCGGATGACTCCAGAGAAAAACAAGTGAAAAAAAACAAACAAACAAACAAAAACAAATGACAGAGTGAACCCCTGCAGTCAAAGAAATGGAGTGATGATACAGAGTGACTACACCACTGAAAGTAACTGAAAGACAAGCCTGTCACACTAGAGAATCTATATGAACTAGTAGTCATGCCAATAAGACACTGTAAATTACATTCAGGAAACACTACTATTATTTTCTTTGTTTTTTTTTCCTTTTATTTTTGGACTCATCCATTTTCTGACAGAGCTAGTTTGTAGAGAGGTGGTAACAAAAATGAGAGGCCTCAAACTCACTATATAGGACACAAAAACTAGATCATCACAATTATGTATGTATTTATGAAGAATAAGGTTTAGAGAGAAACAGAAAACAAGATTTTTTTTTAGAGCGGGAAGTGATCGTGTGTATCAAAATAAAATCTCAAACCCATTTTATCAAACTGCATATTTAAAACCGACAGCTCATAGTTAAATAGGCAATTTTCTGCATTCAAAGTAAAGACAAAAGGTCCCACATATATAAAAATCCACTTATACAAGCACATTTACAACCACTTACCATTAAAGCTGCAAGAAACTGCAAAAGCACATTCAATAAAAACCTAGTTTCCTTCTACCATGATTCATGAATGAAGTCAGGGTTTCATCAAAATATCATAAAGGTCTGTCTTATTCAATTTAAGTAGAACAAAGGAAAACTCTATTCATACAGAAAATCCATACAAAAAAACAACACAAGAATGATGTGCCAATGCCATTTTTTTAAATAAAACTCATCTTCATGGGCGATTTGTTTTAAAAAGAACGATCAACATTGAGACACATCATTCTGTATGAAAAAATTTGCATGAATTTTATGCCTGTATATCATTACTCTAGAATAAAAGGACCTAATTTTCATGTTCACACATACCTGTCACAATTACTTCATGGATATATGCCACAGAAGACTGGCACAGCTGCCAAAATGAGCTGAACATTCCACAAGCTGTCCGGTACTTCACAAAGATTCCTGCAAAGACCAGTGTCAAAATCTTTATACTTCGCAACATAATATTTTTAAACCATCCTCCTGGCAGCATACATATTTCCAGATTTGGCTGCAGCAAGCAACTCAAAAATTGCAGTGAAGAGAGGTAAGCAACATGAAATAAAGATCAGCTTCAGGTGTTCTAAGGAAAGTCACCCGGTGAGAAGATGAATTCAGTTCTATTTCATTCTGTTGCCCTTGATATTTATGTTTCAATGGCCTGACATGAAGTTCTGTAAGTCCATTTCTGATTGGGTTAGAGGTTATGTCGGTGAACTCAAGAGCCTTCAAAACCTATGTGTAAATTTTAATTACAGAAACTGGGGAGGACAGAAATAACAGATGAAAATGTGTAATTGAAGGCTTCTCACACAAATCAAGCCAATAAAAGTTGCAGGTGAAGCAGCAAAACAACAATGACGATGGCAGCAATAAGAAGAATAACAAACATTAGTAGTGTACATACATGCAGGCAAGGTAGAACAAGTTCAACCATAACAAATAGAAGCAGGAGACTGTTTAAGATTATAAGCAATGGTGACCATGAAAAGGCCATGGGAAAGCTATATCAAAAGTCATAAACAATTGCAAAATGGTTTATAAGAAAAAAAAAAAAAGCCGATTCAAGTATACCAGAAAGATGGGCTTTTAGAACAGGTGAGATGTTTGCATTGGGTTCACTAAATGCAACAATATTTGCAGATTTATACAATGCAGCAAAGTGAAGTTCAGAGGAGCCAAGCCTGTCAACTGAATGCATTTTTTCAGAAGAACAGGTTCAACTTTTAACATGAACTCTGTCCATCTCCAGCAATGGGAAACGAATTTACAAACGATTCTGGCTTATCCTTCAAAACATTGTGAAAAGGAGCATTCATCCCATTTTCTGAGGGAGCATTCATCCCTCTGTGTCAATGTTATCATCACCAGAAGGCATCTGTCTTGATTCTGACAGTGAAAGTCGCCTGGGTGCTGAGCCTGCATCAACAAGCCCTTCTGAGGACAAAGCTAATGCACCAGCTCCGGAGGATGATCCCAACAAACGCCGAACAACTGGGGCATGAGATGAAGATGACGAGCGAGGTTGTATGTGAACACTCCCATAGGGTGATCAAATTTGCAACTTGGACCAAATTTGCAGATACCATAACGAGAATAAAATGCACAGGGGCTCACCCTGTAGAATATAAAGAGAGGCTTACTCAACTTTAGTAAGTACTAATACAAAACCTCCATTATGTAACAAATTATAGTCGTTCTTCAATGCATTTAGCTTACATTCAGATAGTCCATTTACGCTACTCATATCAACAACAATCCCACCCACCTTCCCCAGCCACTAATTCACTATTTATTTGTCCTCCTACCAAGTCATCCAGATTCCCTATCAA
Organism: Camellia lanceoleosa; assembly: GCA_025200525.1. Taxonomy (NCBI): domain Eukaryota; kingdom Viridiplantae; phylum Streptophyta; class Magnoliopsida; order Ericales; family Theaceae; genus Camellia; species Camellia lanceoleosa. The sequence continues at coordinate 3,076,234 of CM045758.1, read as the reverse complement.
CATCATAGGCTTTCATCTGTTTGCATACCTTTTAACTCGCATTAGCAAGGATCAAACAAAAACAAGCTTCAGTGTGACTTCTGATTCTCTTTTTCCTTTTATTTTTTATTTTTAATTTATATCCTGATTTGTAAAAATGATCAAAGCACCTGAACTAAGAATACTTCAAAACTAAGATGAGAGAGTCAGAACCAGTTTGGAATCATTTTTATCTTTTCTGTTTTTCAAGCTTTCATGTTTATGGGGAAAAATGAAAATTTTGAAAACACCCATCTTTTGCATGTTCATGTGAGGCTAGTTTTCGAAATTCAAAAAAAACTTTAAAAGTTTCCTAAAAATGAGGTTTTTAAAATAAAATTCCCAAAAACAGTTGGCCAAACAAGTTTTCTATGTCAGTTTTGTCTTTTTCTTAAAAAAAAAAATGATACCAAACACACCCTAAATGGCTACTTGATTAGCATGAGGTACTAAAAACTAATTAAGAGATCTGATTGAACAATGAGAATTAAACTCACCGGACGTAGTGGAAGGCCAATTGACTCAAGACACAGTCTGGAGAGGGCAGTAGTCTTTCTCTGGGATGATGGAATCTACAAACTGCACCAAACTTGCAGTCTCCAGTCTTCATGTAAAACTGGCAATCAGGCTGGCCAGGTCTCTCAGGGAAAACATTCTCCGCCTGCAATGCATAATATCCTACAGGTATGGAACCAGAACGATATGGAGAAAGTGTCCCTTGAGATCCAGCATTTGCAGCTTCACTCCGCGTGAAGTTCCATAAATTTGATTGTTTCCTGCTGTTTGCTGCTGGCTCTCGGAAGATGAAACTGAACTTGATGACCCTGAAAAGGAATCTATCAGTAAGCAGAATTGCAGTTGGCAGAACTCCAGATCTTCAGAGAACATGTTTTTCCTTGACTCACATTAAAAATTATAGCAGTTTCAATGAAAACATAATGAAATTTGGTTCCTTGCTTCTTGCGCATCCAAGAAAAAGATTCAAGGGTTTCCAATAATCCAGTTTATGGGAATCCCATTTCATCTCATATTTTGCAAGTTAAATTGAATTTTATTTTTTGTCCAGCTTTCAAAGGATCTAGCAAATCTTGTCTATGATTATCTTAAAGGTTATTTGAAGTATCAGCAAAGGAAAAATTAGTAAAACATGCTCCTAGGGCTATGTACTCAATGTAGACATCTCCATTGAATGGATAAGCTCAACATAACATATCATTCAATGAAAACAAAAAGACCCACTTGAGTGAAAGGTAATCAACATTTGAAAAAAGTCAAATCAGCAATAAGAAAAGGAATTACCACAATCTTGCTTTTAGACAAAAAGAAAAGCTAATATGCTTCTTAAAATAGCTCAAGCATGACTGTGAAAGTGTTTCTATAGAAGAGCATTTTATTAGTGTCTAAGAGAAGTACCTTTCTTAAAAAAAAAAACAGAGAGAAGTACAGTATTACATTACCACCAACCACAACAAAAAGCCTTTTTTCTTGTCAAGTTTTTACCCTAATGGTTTACATTACAAGTAATCACAGCAGCAACTAGAAGTCATATTTTATTGAACTTCCTCCCATGAAGACCCATGGATCTTATTGAAGGAAGCATTTTCCTCAAAATTTCAATATAAACAAGCAGCCTCAATGAATGTTATCACATCTCTGAAGACAAAGAATGAAAAGCTTACACTGTATGTGTAGCCTCGGACTGACATAACACCCTGAGGTAAAATCAGAGGAGCAAAACTTGAAGGGCCTTGCCACCGTGGGCTGGGAATAAATGAAGCTCTTGATAAAGGCCAGGTTGTTATTCCTTCAGGATATGATTGCTGACCAGGAGTCGCCGGAGAATGAACTGTAGGATAAACAGGAGAACTGACGCAGTGAGACCATCATATTAGATGGTTGAGGATGGTGGAATTTACAAGTGCTCCCAAATTTGCATTGCCCAGTCCTCAAGTAATATGCACACTCAGTTTCATTCTGCAAGCAAATACAAAAAAATATAATAAAATAAAATAAGCATGGAACTTCATCCAACCTAAGAGGAAGTATGGAATTTAACATTGACCATGTCAGAAATGTGGGACATACTGATATGGCAGTATGGCCATGCCATATCTATACACAAATTGGGTGCCAAAAACCTCAAAATAAATATTCAATCTTGGATCTCTACCAAAGATGCAATTAAATGGGTCTGACATAGCATAAAGATGTCAGGACACGGTTTGAATTTCTATAAATACCTAGATGGGTGTATTTCTTTAGAAGAAAATATGAAAAAAAAATACTCTTCCTTATTCAGTATTTTAAATCAACAAACTATATATATGTTTGGCTGCTATTACTTATCAATATGATAAATTGATTCACACATATAATTGATGTACTTGTCTTTAACAAGAACATGCATTATAGCTTGATGTATAAATTCTGAAGAATATGTGACCGTGAGAATATTAGAAGCACGGACGTTGAATCTTTAGTTAATGAAATTATTGTTTCTCAAATAAAATAACACAACAAAAAAAATGGATTAGCTAATTGCTGTGTCCTTATGAAGTCCATGTCCTACTTTCTGTCTCAGAATTCATAAATTTAGCATGAATAAATTAAATGGCTGTCTGTCATATCTGTGTTCATGCCATAGATCATCATCCAACCAATATAGTACATTAGAAAGGAATAAGAAACTAACAAAAATAAAAGCATATATTTTGCCCCATATGTGCAACAGATTGATGAACAGTTAGTATCAAATCATTGAATTAAATTTAGGAAATGAGAGAAAGTAAACTAGTGAATGCAAACCGGCGATGTGGATAGCCTAAAATATTTAGGGAACTCTTCCAGCAATCCCAGCCTTGTCTCTAGGATGATGAAACTTGCATGTCGCCCAAACTTGCAAGTTGCTGTCTTCAAGTAGTACTAGGAGAAAGAAAGAAAGAAAAAAATAAACATAGAAGAAAACATTTTAAAATGAAGAACTGAGTTCCTATGAAAATATAAGGACAAGAAAATGTTGAGAATTATAACATGATGCTACACAACATTCAACCAATAGAAGCTGAATTCAAGCTCTAAACAGAATGCGCCAGGAACAATCACTGAACCTAAACTAATTCTTAGAAAAACCGTGTTAATGTGAGTACTAGCATTAGGTTGGCAATTTGATTACAGATGTGCAACCTTAGGGGACCCAAGCCACTACCATGAGTAAAGCACATTGGATTGGCTGCAACACCTTGGAAGCTTGAAGTGCTATAGGAGATCTTCACCGGCATCAAAGGAATGTTATGGAAGAACTTCATCGGTGTAAAGAAGGCTTTGATGGGGCGGAGATCAAGATAGGATAGACAGTGCTTAGTAAACCTATGTTTGTCAACTTGGTCAACCATGCTGAGGAGTGTGGTCAACCATAGGATGGTTTAGAGAGAAGTCTGACAAAGACCCACAGGATGGTCAACCATCCCGCTGCATGTGGTCAACTACAGTGCAAGTCCCAAGAGACCAAAAGGCCTGAGTATTAGTATGGTTGACCATAGTGACTGATGGTCCACCATGGTTGGGTAAAATTAAAAAATATAGTCATTAACTAGCCAATATAATATGCTATATAAATACCAAATGTGCCCATTTTGGTAAGATTGATGAGAAATAGCTGAAGTGAGAAGTGAGAACTTATGCACTCTCTATACTTCTTAAATCACATCAGGATTCCATCCTTGTCTAAGTGAGTGGAAGCTTGAGGTATTTTTTTCTCTTCTAATTGTAATATTTTGGGTATACACTTGAGCTATCATACATACACTCGTAGTCTCACAGAGTCAATAAGAGGCTTTCGGTCTCACACAATGACACTAAGAGGGTATTGGTAAGCTGCTTCTATAAATGTTTGATTAGGATTGTGCTTGGTAGTTGTTGGTTTTGGGTTGAGCCAAGCCAAGAAAACCTTATTCTTGTATTTCTTAATGTAAGGTCACGTTTGTTTTCCCACATCAATGGTAGGACTGGACTAAGATTGATGTGGGTCCCATTCATAGCATGTTTGGTTGTAAATAACAACCGGATTGATAATCCGGTTGGATTCACAAACCCACTGACTAGCACAGCTGGTACAGACATGGGATTGAGAAATGAGTCCCATGGGATTAGTGTTTCAAAAACTATTTGGATCTTAGCCCATGCTTTTTTGGTGGAGCACTGTTTATAGTGGTGGTGGTTATATTTATATTGTGGTTAATTTATGCCTTTTTTTCAAATAATTTATCTGTAAAAGAAATATTTAAATTTTTAATAAATACTAAAAACTTATGATTTTTTTTTTATTTTATATTTAGTGAATTTTTAAATAATTTTTATGCAAAATTTATATTTTTTAAGTGTTTCTAAATTAAGTGAACTTAAAAAGTACAAGAAAAAAATAATTATAACATTAAAAAATATTAATTATATACCATCTCTAATATTACTAATCTAGTGGTGTACAGACAAATACTCTTTATCCTACATCTCTAACTTAATACCACTATACTAATAATCTTCTCACTCAATCTCACCATACTCTTATCTCCTCTATCCTATGGAGCCAAGCAAACGAGCCAAAGGTTTGAGGTTGTTCTAGGGAAAACCTATTGTTATAAAGGGTTTGGGTTAACCTAGGAAAACCCATGGACTTAGTAGAGAACGCTAACAAGGTAGGCCTGGAATGAACATGGGCACAAGGGTGTGCCAAATCACAATAAATCTTGGTGCTCATCTCTTTATATGAACTTTAATGTATGTTTTGGATGGTTGAGATAAATGAATACGTTAATCTTGATAGAATGATTGAAAGAGTATTATTAGGTTTATATTATGAAAGAATGTGCCTTGATTGTAATACTTGTTGATTGACATTAAAAGAGGAAACTAAAAATTGCCATAGTTGAAAGATTTGCCTTAGAATATAAAAGGTAAATGGTTTGCAGTGACCAATCCAAAACAATTAACAAGGGCAATTAACAAGCAAAATTTGAGGGATAGGACTAAAGTGCGAGACACTACATAAACCAAACCAAAACACATCTATGTTCATTTTCAGATAGAACAAATACTGCAGCCAGCGAAAGTAACAGTTTGGTGTTCTGATACTTAAGAGAATAATTCATATGGAAAAAAACAGGGGGGAAATACAAGCCAGAAGTCTCCAATCCATAATTAATAACAGATGGCTGGTCAATATGTTTTCCCTGCTGGCCATAACACATCTAAGGACATTTTGTGATGGCTTGTTAAATGGATGTTGATGAAGCACTAGGGCAGTGGATGGAATCTTATAGGAAATAGGAAATATATTTTAATCTTACCTCCTGCATAGTTGTTTTACACAAGTACTGCCTCTCCAAATCTTAGTACTTTTAACCTCCCTAGGTTTTGATGGCAAAGAGTTAGTCAAATTCAGTGGTTGAGAAGAGGATGGAAAATGACATGATGGAATTTGAACCAAAGTGAACAAATATAGGAAATTATCACAATTTTGCACTAATATGCAGGTTTCCTATATACTATTGAGCTTTTTCTCTGAATTTTCTAGTCATAAGAACTTGATATTATTTGCACAATAAAGACTTTAGTAAATTTATGAGCAGATGCCTAAGTTCCTAGTTAACATTTATGAGAAGGATGAATCTCTAATGATTTCACAAGATATTTGGACCAAATAATTGAACATTGAACGGGTATCTGCTTGGCGGGTCGTTTGAATGGAATCTTTTCTCTGCTCTGTATAAGTTGTTGATGGTTCACAGTGGCTAGCTCTCTCTCATCCATGGACATATTCAGGAGCAATATTCTCCTTACTTGCATGATGCATCTCAATGTCGGAATTGCTTCTTGGGTGCAAACATAGCAAACATAGCAACTAGAACAGTCCCATTAACGTTTGGGTTGCTTCAACCCTAGTAAGTTCAACTGTTCAACCAAAAGCAGAACAAGAAAATAAACGATCTGCAACACATTACATTGATTGCAACCACTCACCTAAAAACAAATGAATTTTATATTAGCTACCAGACCAAAGAATCCATCAATCAAGACATCTAAACAATGTATAGATATATCTAAATCAACTAGGACGGTCCAGTTATCTCAAAAATATCTGCCAGTCAATACAAGAACCTAACAATTTCAAATATCAGATAAGGAGCTTTCTTGAACGGTTCAAAACTGAGATGGAGAGACATGGCCACAATGACAAACAGCTTTATCAAACAAAACTAACATATATCATATAATCCTACAGTCACAAAATCGTCCAATTAAATTATAATAATTCTTTCAACATGATGCAAGAAATATTTCATGCCCCGCCTAGAAACCATCCTACTATTAAATCCAATTGACATGACAATGGGTTAGTAAACCAGCAGAGATGAGTTTTAAACTACATATGGATTCTATGTAGTGGCTTTTGTTGCAATAACAGACTGACCCAAAAAAATTAGGACACAACATACACCAAGTAGATCACCCCATTCACAGCTATTTTCCTCAATGCAGCAGGGCTTCAATATGACAAATGCCATAAAAGCATCGAGTCATTAATAGGACGGTCCAATATCAGGGAGAAAACATAAATGTTAGGATCTTAGTGCCAGTGATCAGCTATAGTCTTTCAGTAAAAAGAATTCATATACCTAGACACAAATGTAGACCAGCCACTATCCATGCTAAAATGCATAGAAAAAAATGCATCAAATAATAAACATATGCTCTGAACACATCTAAAAATCTGTTTAGCTCATGACATTATAACCTCACATCATTGTGTAGTTTGAGGATAAGATAACGAGAATAATTTCTTATGGCATAATGTTACTATTCAAAGAAAGTAATATACTTTTATCCTACAGTACATTTGGTACTTTACAAAGTACATAACAAAACCGCTGGCATTTTTTTTTTTTTTTTAATGGGAGAAAATGGAAGATGAATGCATACCTGACATTCAGGCTGTCCTATTCTTTCTGGGAACTCCCCTTCATCCTTGAAGTGGCAATAGCCTGAATTCAATAGAATCTGATTGAACAGTCAATTGAAAGGGAAAAAGAAAATAGTAGTAATATATCAAGATAAATCTTGATGGCACATGAGACTAAAAAACACTGAGTATATCCAAGTCATTCATTAGGATAAGACTATGGTTAGTTACTTTAACAACCCAAAAAAAAAATCCATTGATTTATGAAATTCAAACTCTTTAACAATTCTATATATCTATGAAAAGCAAGTTAAGGCTTCATAAAATAAGACTAAAAGTATGTATATCACCGAGCAACAACAATTCAACTACAAGTTGTGAGATTGTACAATGATAAAACAGAGATCTCAATATATATATATATATCTAAAAACCTGGTCAGCAATTTACAAAAACTATTTTAACTATGCATTAACAAATTCTAAATTCTAAAGTTTTCCGATCTATCAGTGGCTTTTACCAGTTTCCTATTAGGAGGATGGTTAAATCGGCATGCCGCACCAAATCTGCATAGGCCAGTTCTGATGTAATAAGAACAGTCCGGCTCCCCTTCACGCATAGGATAAGGACCGGATTCCATTATTTCACTCGACCTCAAGTTCATTTGCCACAGTGTATCTGAAATATAATTAAGAGTAATCAGTTAGGAACTTCATTCATGTGAACAACATAGTTCAAGTAACAAGCTTTGATTTATTATTAAAATAAAGAAAACTGCTACAGAAACAAGTTCTTCTCACCACTTTTTCTTATTCCACATAAATAAGAGTCGGTTCCATTTATATTCAGTAATGTCTCACTACCTTAAGTATGAGTAAGAAAATGTAGGTTCGTGTAATATTACTCTAGAATAAATATTCTAACTATGCAGTTCCTTTAATACAATCTTGAAAAATGTGCTATTTGTACATTTGTACGTTTGAAATGAAGCTGCCATTCTATTTCAAATAGGAACTCAGCTGGGGAAAGCAAAGGAGAAGAAAAATAGATATTAACACCACCATGGGTTCTACAATTTACAAAAAATGAAAATGACAATAAAGGAAAGTGAATGATTAAAAATATGAATAAAGGAAAGCCACTTTCAATCTTTTTCTTCCTTTTTTCTTTTTCACACTATTTCCAGAAGCCAAACTGAAACTGGCAAAAATTCATTGTTAGCTAAATGACAACTAAAAGGACAAAATGATAACAACAATACCATACAAGCCATCAACATAACAATCATGCCAAACAAACAGAGAACAAAGAAAACATGAACAGATCAATGAACCCATGACTCATGCTTCCCTAAATCTTCGAAATTACCAATGCAACATCATTTCTCTCTCTCTCTTCTCGTGTGTGTGTGAAATTTTTTTGAAAAACAAAAAGGTATTTCCAATACATAAGAAAGCTAGAATTTTGAAACAGAAATGAATCATTATCAAAACAAAAGTTAAATAATAAAAAAAATTGAAAGGAATAGAAAAGCAATATTTGGATGCAAAAGCATTGGAATAAAAGACAGCTGAATACAAATTCGTTTTAACTTAAATCAAAACAGTAATATCGAAAACATCCAAACGCGATCGGATTCTTCAGTGATCAATCCCAAATTAACCAGCAAGAAGAGAGACAGAGAGAGAGAGAGAGACGAATTCAAAGCTGAAAAAGGTCCTAAACTGAATTGCAGTCCTACATTTGAACCTGACCTTCATCCAAAGGCGGAGACAAGGAAGAAGGAGGGTCGGTGACAGCGGCTTGGGACATCGGGATTCCGGCGTCGAATTCCATGAGAGAGAAACCTCCATAATCTCACCAATCTCCCATCACCACCATCTCCACCTCCGCCGCCGGAACTCGCATCACCGACCTCGTTCTTCTTCTGCACCGAATTCAAGCCTCGTCGCCGATGATAATGAAATGCAGAGAGAGAGAGAGAGAGAGAGAGGTGGAAACGTTCTCTCCTCTCCACAAACGAAGAGGGACGGAGAATAAAAACCAACCATCCAACACACACACACACACACACCCACACGCTCCCACACACGCACACAACAGAGACACCCACCCCAAGTCACCCGCGTTTGAGGCAACAACGGCTAAAATTATTCCACCCTCTAATCCCCAAACACTAATCTATACCCTATTACAAAATGGGTAAATTAGATTATCACTTTAATCCTTTTAAATTTATGTTCAAATTAGATTATCACTTTAATCCTTGTAAATTAGATTATCACTTTAATCCTTTTTTCACCCCCGTTTTATGTCTACTATTTTTTCACTTTAATCCTTTTAAATTTATTTTTTTCCATATTCATCTTTTATGTTTTAATTTTTTTTAATTTATTTCAAAAATTAATTTTGTCTAAAATTAAACAAAAAATAATACATTGATAGTCATATAATATAAAAATATTTTATTATGTAAATTCACACATCTTATATAAATCCAAACTCTAATATAATAAAATACTTTTTTATATTATGTCATAGTTAATTTAACATTTTTTTATCTAATTTTAAACAAAAATTAATTTAAAAATAAATTTTTAAAAAAAACTTGAAACATGTAAGGCTAAAGTAGGAAACAAAAATTTAAAGGCCAAAGTAAAAATATGATCAAACATAAATAATAAAAAAAAGACAAAATGTAATTTACTTTACAAAATAATGGATCTTATTATTTCTAGGGGTACTTACCAATTAGTCCTATTCACTAGACTTATTTACCTACAGGTCCTAACTAATAAATTTAACACTATAAAAATAAGAGAGTGATAAATTTATCACTAAAAAATTATTCATAAAAAAAGAGACTGATAAATTTATCACTATAAAATTATTCATAAAAAAAAAAGACTGATAAAATTTGTCTTTATCACTTAATAAATTATATCAAATAGGACTTAATGGGTAATAAGTCTCAAAGAGACCTATTTGGTAATAAGCCTCCCAAGAGACATTTAGTATCTTTATTTCTACCAATTACAACACTGGCGAGAACCACTCATACAAAAATTGAGAACTGGGCTTGTTTTGGAAAATATACTAAAAATTGATTTTTTAAATTTTTGATTTATTTTTAAATATATATATAATAATAAAAAAAAGAGGTAATGCGTTAAAAAAAAAATTAAAAAAGTAAAAAAAAATGACTTAACCGTGAGTTGCCAAAGCAAGCCTTATTACTCTTCCACTCGCTTCCGTACTCGTAGTGCGACCCACTCGCTCTCAACGCCGAACACGTGCTCACGTTATTCAGTCCTGATTAAATTATAATATTTTCAAATACCCTCGGTTTAAATTTGAAAAATTATAAATATTTTTTTATTAAAAAAATTTATTTAACATAATTAATTAAAAAATAAAATTCTTAATTGCTCTCTTATTAATAATAAAATTATATAAATTATTAGTTAAAATAAATTTCTGACATTATTAAAAATTATTAATTGACTTAATGATATATTAATAAAATAAATAATTTATTGTGAAATTATAAATTTCAAAAAATTAGATGTAATTTTCAAACCACATGGAACAAATCATGTTTTAAAAAAGTCTTAGAGATGTATTTATAATTTATCTTTTTTATTCAAATTTTATTTTAGTTCAGAATTTTAATTATGGATAATTACACCACAGTTGGTATTAGGGGAAAAATATATATATTCATTAAAAAATTACAATTTTAATTATTAATATTTATAAAAGTTCACACTAATTTCTAATTATTTTTTCAAAGCTCCATTGATGTGATATTTTTCCTTTTAATTATAAAAATTAAATTATTATATTTTAACTATTTTAGTGTGCTCCTATTATTCCCCACAGTTATAATTTAAATGGAAAATGATAATACAAGATAGACTCGCTTGAATATGTTTAGGAGGTATCATTAAAAAAATTCATACAATTTGATGTAGTTAGTCTATTAGAGCAACTCCAACCACACTCTCTACTTTTTACTAGCTAAAGTACAAAAAAAGTACACTCTTTATTTTACCTAATTACTTTAGCTATTGTGTTCTCCAACCACGCTCTTTATTTTAGCTAATCATTTAAACTAACTTAATTAATTTTTAAAATAAAAAAATACTAATTATTAATATTTTACTAATATAAATTTGCAATAATAATAAATTTGCTAATATAAATATAAAAACCTATAGAATGAGAAAAAAAATACAAAATACAAAATAAGTTATTCAGTAATTTATCAAAACAAAATTGAAAGAACATATAAAATTACTACATACACACACACACACATATATATATATATAATATATAAAATCCAAAATCCAAGACATAAATATACAAAATCTAAAATATATACATACATAATTATTTGGAGAGCCTCTGGCTCTTCAATTGTAGCCACCAAAAAATAGGATGGTAAAGTAGCTAGTCCAATAGCTAGCCCATTGGAGCTCAAAATTAGACTTACATTAGCTAAAATACCTAACAAGCCTTGTTTAACTATCCCCTTGGAGATGCTCTTAGTAATAAAATTCTCTTTATCCATTGGAAAAGATTAAAAAAAAAATTTGAAATCAATATACTATTCCATTTGGATTTATCAAAACACCCATTTCAAAAATAATAATAATAATTAATAAATAATTATTGTCAAAGACTATTGAGTTGTTAATTTTTTTCACTTTGAGTATGAGCTAAGGTTGTATTGTGCCCATTTGGGAACCTATTATTTAAATAATTTTATTATTTTTTTAATTTATTGTGAAGTGAAAAATTTAATGTGCTTAAGAATAATTTTTTTTAGTTGAATAAATAGTTATAAAAAATAATTAATTGATATATATAATACAACCTTTTATTAATGAGGTTTAATTTTTTACCATTTTGTATTTTTTTTCCCTCCAAACTATGCCTTATTTATATATTGATTATATATTGAATAATGTTATATGTATTAATTAATGTATTAACTAATATACTAACAAATGATACGGTATAATTTTAGAAATTTTGGGTATTTGCAATTTTTATAATAAGTGGACAGAATAATGACATAACATTAATTAATATACTAATATATACATTACGATGGTGCTACATGCACCAATTAGTCTACTAACTAGTATACCAACACAAGTTATGATATTATTACTGAGCATACTCAGTAATTACATTACCAATACAAATATTCTCTTAAATTATACCACCTTTTCTATTGTTTTATTAATTAGTACACTAATTGATCCTTATACTATTACACTTTACATTAATTAGTGCATGTAACACCACCATTATATGTTAAAATATCATATTAGCATAGAGGTGATTCATAGCCTTGTTTGTATGTGATTTTGAGCACAAATTAAATTAACGAGAACCTTTAACTTTTGGATAGATTATACTTACACTTCTTGTGATTTGGGTATAATACATATCATCCTTTGATGTTTGGCAAATTACACTAGCTTGCCTGTCATTATAATTATTTAGACGGAATGCACACATAGCACTTATACATGTGATCTTTTTATATTTTATTTTGCTTTATTTTATTTTATTTTTCCTTTTCCTATACTTTTTTAATGTAATTTTTTATTTTTTACTAAGAATTTTTATTTTTTATATATGAATAGAGTTATTAAAATGAGATTATTAACTATAAGAATAGAAATATAATTTTTAAAACATCACAGATAAGTAGCAATTAAACCAAATCTCGACGAGTGTCAATTAACTTTTTAATGGAGTTGGTGCAAACGTAAGTGCCTACTTCAGCTTGCTACGTCATAGCATTTATATTTATTGGAATGCACGTGACTTTTTATCTCGACAACCCTTGAAGTTTTCTCATTTTCTCTTTATCATAATTTTAATTGACATTGGCATTAACTAAGCAAATGAATTATCCATGCTATTATGAATAGTGTTATATATATCAATTAATATATTAATTGATAATATAATATAATTTTAAAAAAATTTAATATTTATAATTTATATAATAAGTAGGATCAATAATAATATCATAACTAGTGACTATGGTTAGTATACTAGTTAATACACTAATTAATGCATGTTGTACTACCATACTATTAGGCCTATTTTGGCAACTTAGTTATAATCTGCTTTTTGGATTATAACCCACCTCTTCTCTCACAAAAAAACTGCTTATAAACTGCTTATAAGCAGCTTTTTACCAAAAAGTTGATTATTACCAACTTCCCAAAATAGGCATATATATGAGCACATGACTTGGTATTTAATAATAAGGTAGCTTCTCCTTCTGTCACGTGACAAATTTTTTTATTCTAAAATAAAAAAATATTATTCAAAGGCATGAGTAAAATTTAAACCTAAAATCTTGAATTTTATTAAGAACATTCTTACTATTTAAACAACATACATATTATTATATTAATTTTAATATTATTTATTTTTACACTTATTTATTTAAATTGCACACACATTATATGTGCTACGCACTAGTAAAATTCAATCCCTACAAGAAATTGTATGAAAGTATACTGGGTCGGGTTTTAAGAGATCCATTTTACCCTATACTATGGAAAAATGTAAATATAAAATAAATTTAAGCTAGAGGTATAAACAATAAATGTTGAGACCCTTTAGGGTCACCCCTTCACCTCCTTTGCATTTGATTGGCCAACTTTTTCTTCTTTTTTTTTTTTTCTCGATTCATCCCCAACCCCACGCCAGGGGTGGGGGTAGAACTTTTAAAGAGGTATGAATCATTGCTCAGGTATAAAATCTTAACTCTTGCTTCCATACTTCCCGCCTACCACTTTCCTGGCTTTATCGTTGGAATGGGTAAGCACTTGATGTTTCTTTTGGCAAAAAATCCTTGCTCGATCGCCTAACCGGATTCAAACTCCATCACACCTTGCGGCTTTCACCCTAGCATATTTGATGTTGTAGGTAGGAAATCATTTCTCCATCATCTTTGAATTTAGATTGAGTCAGATAGGCTATGTGAGCCTAATAATTTTAAAGACAAATGGCAAACAAGACGTTAGGAGTCATCTATTATAAAGCTCAAATCCAACCCAAATTAATAGGTTTGATGAACTCAACGCTAATCAAAGACGGCCACGACCAATGAGAATGTCGACTAAGGGCTGTCGATGTAAACGGAAGATACCTATGCTGAGAAGATAAAGTGGGTCTAGGATGTGCCTTTCTGAAGGTGTAGTGGGAAATTGAGTCCTGACATTCATACAATGATGAAAGATAGAAAGTATAGGAGAAATATCTATACCAAATAGCTATATAAGGAAGTAAAATTGAAGAAAGAATGTATGTACTATAAATTTACTAAACTCTCATTCTCCTCGAAGAACAAGATTATCATCCTTCCTCATCCAACTTACCCGTCGAAGTACTATTTTTGACACTCTTAACCAGAGTGTTTCCTATTTTAGATACCAGAGCGAGGATTAAGCAAAGAACTATTTGGATTAAAGGAATATTGTAGAATCATACCTCACATGGACAATTTCAATATATCAATGTCGGAAGTAAAAAAACTCTTGTCAGAGAGACAAAAAAAAAAAAAACTATAAAAAAACCACCTAATAAATTGAATCTGAGTAACTTAAATATTTTATAATATATATATATTTTTTTTATTGAATTAAATAATAGATTGTTAAATTTAATTTCATAACTTCATAAATTTAAAATTATATTTAAATTTGACTAAAATCTCTATACATATTTTGAAATTAATGTACATATAAATCCTCATCAACTATGTGCATGAGCTAAATCCAAAAACGTTGTCTTGAAAAATTACCTCAAATGTCAGTTTTGAGGTTGTTGTGTTTCAAAAAAAACACACGCCCAGGCCGGTCGTGGATAGGATCATCAGGTCATGATCTAAGGCCTCTTGGCCAAGTTTTTTGTAATAACTTTTTGACTTTTCAGACATAAAAGAGAGGCGAGATATCGATTGATGACTAAAAAAGATAAAAAGATGAAATAAATAAGACTTATATTTGTTTCCCAAACAAGACTTGAGAAGAGATCTCTTTCTATTATAATTTAGTATAATATATTATGTATGTTTTAAATTTAAAAAATTTAAACTAACTTAAATAAATTGATCTATTCAAAAATTGAAAAGTTCATTCAAAAAATTAACATTGTTATCCATTGATAATGGATCCAAAAAGGGCCCCTCCTATTATCGTTTAATGTAATATATTAAATATGTTTTAAGTCCAAAAAAATTAAGGAACATCAAACTAATTTAAAATAAATTGAATCATTAAAAATTGAAAGGCCCATTTAAAATAATTAACATTATTATCCATTGAAAATGATTTTACAAAAAATTAGATTATGCAAGTATAATTGATTTATTTGCTTCTAAAAATATAAAAAGAACGAGAATTAAGCGATACTTATTAGTTGTTGTAATATAATACTAAATATTTTTTATAATTTTGATACAAATCTTTTATCTTCTATCTTTAATTTTTTTTCATCTAATAAAAAAAATATAAAAAACTTAAAAAAAATTTATCAATTAATTATCAATTTTAGATTCCAAAAATCTGGCCAGGCCTGCACACACCACACACACATTTCATTCTTCAAAGTGATCCTAAAAAGTGAAACCGTCACGTCTCATTGTGGAGAGTCTCATTGGCTTGGTGAGATTGGGGTTGGGAGTGGAAATGAAAGTGGAAGTGTGGGCCTTATTAGTTGCCAACTTTTACTATTGTGGGAGTATTGTTTTTGAACGGAGCACAGCTCTACACGTATCAAATTTTCATTGGTCAAAAAAATAAATTTAAAGGTATTTCGAAGAAATAACAATTTAGGATATATTTTGAAAATTAAATACAAATTAGCGATAAAATCTATAAATATTAACAATTAAAATCATAAGTATTTATATGAATTTATAATAATTTTTGAAATCACCACTGTGTATAGTAATTTTTCAAAATATTTTTTAGAGCGGTTCAATTTTTTCAAGGTCCAAAACAAGTTTCTAATATGAAATTTTTATACATATATATAAATGGCTCAAAGTAAAATTTTAATATGAACCGATATTTGAATTAGTTATTGACATAATCGAATTAGTTGGTAATTTAAATTTTTTAGACTTTCACATTTTTAATTGTAGAATTACTAATCATGCCTGCTTTTAATCAACTTATCAACCAAACTCATTTAATTTTTTTTATAACATAATTCACTAAATGTATGATTTAATCGATTTAAATTTGAAACATTTCTTTTCTTATAAATAATTGTAAGTAATAACTATAATCAATAATATTCTATATACAATTCATATATTCAAAAAATAACCATTAATTAGTTTTAGATAATTCATTATATCAATAAATTTTTTTGGAGGTCCTTTTTAACCAGTATAATAACAAAAAAATAAAACTTATTTGAAATTTTTTCGACTTTTTGTTTTTTTTGTCACTACTTTTCGGGGTCCAAAGCAATCGTTTGTGTCGCTTGTGCCTAAAGCTGGCACTGTTTAAGAGATATCTTAAAAATATATAAAATTATAAATATTTTATATTATTTGTTTATAATTGATAATCTCTAGAATTGTTATTAGCTTGGCCATCTTTTTAAAATTATCTTCGAACTTTACGTGCAAGTCGAATCACAAAGTCAGTTTATATTACTGATTTACTAATGATTGATATCTTTCTATTTTTTTTAAACTCCACAGCCCTTCTAAATCTCAACTATGAAATAGTCCCCATGATCTTTCTCAAGAGGCGCCGCCTTGGACCATGAGAGTGGAGGATTTTCAGAATAAAAAAAAAAACTATGAAATAGTGTGGGTTTCACGTGTACAAAAATAGATCTTATAGATAAATTAATAGCTGAGATCTAAAGACAGTTGTTATAGGTCCCAACAAAAGGAATCCAAAATATTTTTAAGAATCTATTTGGTAACCATTTTGTTTTTTAATTTTTAATTTATATTTATAAAATTTTAAAAAAACTACCATAAAAATTTGTTTGACAATTTTTTTGATTTATAAATTATTGTCTCAGTTTGTAAATTTGAGAAAAAAAAGTAAATTCAAAAAATAAGTTTACGTTGATTTTTAAACAGAAATTTAAAATTTTGACTAGCAAAATTTTTTTTTTCAAATAATGTTTTTTTCAATTAATTTTTTGTTTCAAATAATTTTTTAAATTATTATTTTTTCAATTATAATGTGTATGATCCCATTATCATAAATAATAAAAAATAAACATAAATATTTTAGGCATAAACAAACATATTTTTAATTTATATTTTTAAATTTTTTAAATATTTTATTCAAACTAAACGTGTTTGTAATTTATATTTTTTTTTAAATAAATAAAACCAGTTTATAAAATTTTTATAAACATAAATGAAAACGTAAAAGTTATCAAACACTACCTTAATGATTTATAGGTCAACTGTGTTTACGAAGAGTGTTAATAGATGGCCTACCATGTTTATATAATTGAGAATTCTATTATACATTCTCCCTATTATTTAGTTATTTGATTATTATTTTTTAGTTATTATTAATTTTTTTAAATTATAATATTATTTTGAAATATTTTATTATACCTTATTTATGTTAGGTTATGATTTTTTTTCTTTTTCTATAATTATGATTTAAAAAATATAAAATTATATATATTTTTTTTCTGTATCATAGTCTTTTCTAAATATAATATACTAATAACTGAATTTTGCTTACTAAAGTGGTCTTACTAGTTAGACCATCTCCAACGGTTCACCAAATCCGGCATCAAATTTGAAATTTGGTGAAAAATGTACTTTTTGAAGCTCCAACGGTTTCACCAAACTAGTATCAAATTGAGAATTGAACAAAAAAATCATCAAACTGAGAACAGGATACAAATTTCGGCAAATTACTGTTTATGACCGTTTAAGGAGAGAAACCGGTCAACCAGCCGATTGCCCGGCCGGTTGACCAATCGATCGGCTACTAAAAAGTTCAAACAATTCAAATATATATATATATATATATTTGTCTTACCGGTCGACCACTAAAAGGTTCAAACAATTCAAATCGGTAGGTTCAAACAATTCAAAAAAAAAAAAAAATTTGCCTTACAGGTCGACCGGCCGGTCGACCAACCAGTTGTCCCTGGAGCAGATTTGATGAAAATCAACTATTGGAGCATTCTGTATCAGATTGAGAAAATAGTTATTTTTTTATTCAGATTTGGTGAAAAATTAGGTGAACCGTTGGAGATGCTCTTATAGAAAACAAAAAATATTAATAATTATAAGATAGGGTTCATTTAGGATGCGGATTGGTTTTTTGACTTTTTAGCTTGTTTAGCTTGGGGTTAAAAGGTCTCGTTTAGGATAGACTTTTTGAATTTTGCGAGATAAAGAATGTAATAATTATGAATTAGATGTGATGTTTTGTCTTATTAAGCTAAAAAACTTATTTTATTTTTTTGTGACTATTTTTTAGTCAAAAAAAAAAAAAAACCCCCCCTAGACCTATCTTCCCAAATGAGCACATAACAAGGTGAAATGAGATATGTGAATTATAGAGAAGTGAAGTACATCTTTCACTTACATTATAGGGGGTTGCTTACTAAAATGGTCTCAAAGCATCAGCTTACTTAAATTTTATCCTAAAAGATTATTAAAAAATTTATACCTTATTTTAAGAATTACTTTTTCATCTACTTTCTCCAACAAATTCCTTATTCTTTCTCTATTCTATTAAAATAATCTTTTTAATTATTTTTAAATTTGAATTTTTTTCATAATAAAATAATTAAACAATATCTTTGAAGTAAAAAATGAGGGCTTTATAGCACTGGCTTTGAAGTGAATCAATTATAGAATAAAGTAGCAAAAGCAAAGACGAGGCCAGATGTTCGGGGGGTCAATCGGCCGAACGTCCCTGTGGACGACCAGTTAGGTCATTTTTTAGCATTTTTCTTCTTCAACTATAGAGTACTCACGGATATCCGAGCGGTTGTCCGAAAGGACGTCCAGAGGGACATCCAGGGGACTTCTCCTTTACGCCTTCAACGAAATAAAATAAGAATTTATCAGATATAAGGAAGCTACAGTAATTGCGTACAAATAAAGGAGTCACTGTAGTAATCATAAATTTAAGATATAGTATAAGGGATTTGTTGGAAAAGAATTTCTGAAGAATTAACCCTTATAATAGCAAAAAATTATTATAAGGGAACTAATAGGGATGCTCTTACTAGCTACAAAAAACAAAAAAATATTAATAATTATAAGATAATAAGGTGAAATGAGATATGTGAATCACATAGAAATTAAATACATCTTTCACTTATA
Source organism: Camellia lanceoleosa (assembly GCA_025200525.1). Taxonomy (NCBI): domain Eukaryota; kingdom Viridiplantae; phylum Streptophyta; class Magnoliopsida; order Ericales; family Theaceae; genus Camellia; species Camellia lanceoleosa. The sequence goes on along the minus strand of CM045758.1, from coordinate 3,056,882 downwards.
TTATAGGGGTGCTTGCGGATGAGATTGGACGGATTGAAAAAAAATCAATTTGCATCCATCCACTAAGGGATGCGGATTGAGCAGACTGTCTTGGTTGACATATGTTGTAGATCAATGGGGGAGTTACAGGCCGGTCCTATGGACCGGTCTTATTGCCCACTAGGTTCTACCAAAAAAAAAATAAACAGTATTTTTCATTTTTACCCCTAGACTCAACATTGCAAATTTATTACTAGTTTAAACAAATTTATCACTGATTTATTGCTGGTTTAAACAAATTTATCACTGATTTATCACTAGTTTAAACAAATTTATCACTGATTTAAATAGATTTATCACATTCTTCATTAATACACATACCTCTAAATCTCTTTTTACATATTCAATGGATCTGTTCAAATCTCATTCATTCCCAACCCATTCTCTCTCTTCTATTTTCTCTTTCTTTCTCGTTAATCTCAGATTTGAATTGTCACCACCGCCACCACTATCCATTGTCTTCCGCCATTCCATCGTCCACGTTGCGCAATCTTAGCGTGGACGATCTCACCATTCCTGCATAGCTCAGCCAAGTAGGAAATCATTCATGTGTAGCTTAGCAATTGTGGACTACGGCAGTTGTAGATCTAGACTTCGTAGTGAACATTCTCTTTGAATACGATGATGATGGTGGTAGATTTTCTCTCTCTCTCTCTCTCTTCCCCCCGACCATCCATGGCGTACATATGCTCGACCTCTCAGCCTCTGGATCTGGATTCGTAAATCTGGCTTCTTTGTCTCCAGATTTGTGTAGAAATGTGTAAAAAGAGAGAGAGTGAGTTTTTTTTTTTTGGTTCATCTCCAAATCTGTGTATGAAAATATAAGGGCAAAAACAGAATAAATAAAAACGTTCAAGACTTATAGTTAAAAAAGTCTCTATTAAGGACCTGTTGGATAATAACCCTTGAAAATAGGACTGGCCTGTAAAAATCCCTAGATCAATTAGGTAATTTAGGCTTTACTATTTTGAGCCTTTGTGGAAATGATTTACTATTTTGGGCACAAATTTTTTTATTCTTCATTTTCTATAATAAAAATAAAGTCTCAATTTTTATATTTCATAAATAATAAATATAATTACTAACTAAAATGTCTTTTTTTAATAAGACAATTAGTGAAATGTCCTCTCTAACTTTGTGTAGTAGGGGTCCAACATTTTTTATTAGTTAATGTCTTTCAACATTTTCACGAAAGAATTTGACTAAGAGAAAATTTGCTGACTTCGCCTAACTTAGAAATTTTTGAATGTCTCTATGAAATCGAGAAATTTTTTATAAAAATTAAAAAAATTTGAATCAAGCCAAAATTTTATGAGTCGGACAAAATTTTGCTAAGTCGAATTTTCTCTATAAAAATGTTAAAGAAATTTAATTACTATAAAAATATTATATGTTATTTATCTTATAAAATTTTAATATAAGAAACTTTAAAAAAAAAATCTCTTTTTTTAATACACAAAGCATAAAAGAATAATATCATTTTTTTAGTGATATTGACAAATCGAATTGGGCCAAATAGTCTCTCATTAATCCATCTGCATGCACTATTAAAATCATTCATCTTGGTTTAGTTTGAACTATTCAATTTTAATTGATCGGGGTGATACTTCTAATTTACAAAATTACTTTACAGAAATTACAAAATTGAGGGGGGACCTTGGCAAATCTTTCTGTCAAATGGCATATCAAAGGTTGTTTGAGATTATCTAAATAAGTGTATTTTTTAATTTTTTATGAAAAAATTGTGAAATATGAGTTAAGTTTGAAGTGATAAGGTAGAAAGATGATATGATTTAAATAAGATAACGTTCCTTAAATAAGATAATGACTTTTTAACTTTTTAATTTTTTTATATTACGCGACCTAATAGTAATATGGTGATTTTGTGGAGCCACCCAACCAGACCTCCGTCTCTATCCGCATATAAATTATTCACTAAAGTGGTTTTGAAAGGTGGGTTAGAAGGTAATTTTTTTTTTAATTTTTAAATATATGAAAAAAATAGAGAGGGATGTGATAAAAAAAAAAAAAAAAAAGTCAAAAAAAAGCGTAAATAGGCCTTGTTATTTGAATTTTGCTAAAATTTGAACTTGAATTACCAGAAGAAGAAGGAAGTAGATCCATGTTCGATCTCTTCACTTGCACCTCCCTTTAGTTAGATCCCCCCATTCCATTCCACACTAAAGCACCCAAAAATTCTCAGTTTTTTGTTTGATTCATTTCTCGCCTCCTACCTACGTTTGTGTTTCGTTTTTTTTTGAATTGGATCCAAATACGGAGCAGAGGTTCAAATTCCATAATAAATCATGGGTTTGCTCTCAAACCCTCTTTCCCATGGTAGTTTCTCTGTCAACCTTTCCCTCCTCTTCTTTCTTCTCTTGGCTGTTCATTGCGTTTCTGCTCGGGTAATCAATCAATCAATACCAATCAATTAATTTCTATATATATGTATATATCTGAGTGTTGTGTTTTCTGGGTTTCAAGGAATTCGTGGATGAGACTAAGAAGGATGAGTTAATTGGATCAGTCAAAGATCTTGGCCGGCGTAGCAAAGTGAGTTAAATGGGCACACAAAAAATAAATAAAATAAAAATTTGGGATTTGAATATCAGATTTTTCTGTTTACTTCATAAGCATTCCCATGTATTGGTGCCATAGATTCTGAAGTTCGAAGTTTGGCTTTGCTGTGCTTTTTCCATAATTCTTGTTTTGTTGGACCAGATTGTTCTTCTGAGTAAACTTGGTGACTCTATAAGCAACGACTTTGATCCCAAATCAATTGATTTTGGTCTCAGTTCAGATTCTGATGGCCTCGGAATTTTGATGCATTCTTTGCAAGTTTATCGATGATTGTTGTCAGTGAGGTTTGTTCATTTACCCCAAATTGTATATATATATATATACTTGAAGTGCATTGCTAAAGATTCTCACAACTTTCATAAGAATAACATCTGCGGACTGTCCTAACAATAAAACTCGGCCTCTGGCTGTTGACCATCTTAAGTAAATTTGCTCGCTTCTTTGTGATTTGCAATGAATTGCGGTGCTTGATAGCGTCATTTATCGGATAGTGTTAAATTTGATCGAATGAATGTTTTTAAACTAATATTTTTGTTGCTAGATTGGAGATGAGACTTTCATAATAGCAGTTCTTATGGCAATGCGTCACCCTAAATCAATTGTCTTGTCTGGTGCCCTTAGTGCCTTGTTTGTAATGACGGTTAGTTAACAAATTTTCTGGGTTTTATTTAGCAAATATTAATTGTGTATTCTCCTTTGATGTTTCTGACAACTTTTTGCACTTGCGGTGCACTATTGTCATGTAACTAACCTTATTTGTTGCCAATGTTGAATTCGGCGGTGTTTGGGAACAAATTTTTTAGGTTTTTTTTGTTTTTTTTTTTCTCTAAAAGACAAATTGGTTACAAAATCAAAAAAAACACATCTAAACAAAATATTACATCAAACCCCGTAATCATTTCATTTTTTCTCTCTCACACACATCACATCCAACTTCAAAAAAACTCACTTCCCAAACACCCACTTTGTTTTCCATGTGAATTACGTGCTTTCCACTGGTCTTGGTAGGATTGTGCCGAATTTGATATCAAGGAAGCACACAAACAGTGCTGCTACAAGTGTGTATTCTGAATTTCTAGGAAATACAGCTTTTCTCTACAAAGAACTCTTATGTTTGGATTTGGTTTAGTCTCCATTTCTTGATGTGTATTTGTAGAATTGTTGGTTGGGCCTGCCTTTCTCCTTGATCATTGAAATACAGAAGTGCACAGAAAGGTGTAATTGCATGATATATTTTAGATTCCATAGCCTATGATTAGATCATCAAATATGCTTCCAGGCCACTAAATAGTGTTTATTGATTGGGCTTATGGCTCTATTGTTGTTTTGGTTGAGCTTCAATTGCATTGAAGAAATATTTGCCATTTCCACTTGCATGACATCCAATTGTTGTAAGGTTCTTCCTGGCTGACATTGTGAGTTTAGCTTGTCTTTTAGTCTGCATACTCCACATACTATTGTTTCAATTTAATTTTCTTACATTACCCTTAGTCCTGTCACTTTTTAGTGTGTTCACATTTTACTTTATTGCACAGTTATTTTAATGCTCATAATTCTTTCCTATGCAAGCGGAAAATGATCCAAAATGAGAACAACATTTGAATGTTCAAATCTTACCTAAGAAACTAAAGTTTTACATTGCATTTTGTAAATGGTTTTGCAAATTAAATTTTCCAGTTGGATTTCTTGTGCTAGTAATGCATGTAAGAAGTTTGTCATTTTTTGCTGCAGTTCTTTATGCCTTTTTTGGCATGATTACTTTATATTGCTTGGAGATCAGACTCAAAAGCATCTCAAAAAAAAGAAATAGAGGAAGTACGTTTTTCCTACTCATTTTTTTTAGACATGATGCCTATAAACAAAGCATGTCCAAAATCCGGCATGCATATTTGAACAAAATCCCACCTCATGAACAATCTTGTGTAAACAAATTTAAGCTAAAACCTATTCCGTAACATAGTCACAAACAATCTTAGGGTATAGGGAATCAAGAAGACAAGATTTTTGGGGCAATTTGTGGGCTCTTCAGGTATTGTGAACAATAACCTTCATGGTTTTGTAATCTTTTGCAAGCTAGGGTTGAAGATTGAAAGGGAATGGGTTTAGGATTATAGAAAATAGCATAAAAAGGGTGACATGATAGATCTGGTTATGGGGATTTTGGAGGCTAAAAGATCAAAATTTTAAAGAGAAAGAAAAGAAGGAAAAACTTTAGGTATCGTACCAAGATTCTATAGGTATCACACGCCTACGATTGCTTCGCGCATTCCCAATGATTTTTTCGAAACTTGATACAGTATTTATACCCAAGCCAATGCTGATTTCATATATTCAGGTGGAAGAGAAGCTTGAGACCGGACAAGGGAAAACGACAGCCTGCCGGTTCTTGTCTAGATTTTGTACTCCCATATTGGACGTATGTCGTATGTCAGTGTCATTTTGGTGGAATGAAAAATCAGGTTCTTCCCCCATCTTTGTTGTTTATTTTTTGACCACCAAGTGAATCAGATTTAAAGCAAATTTTTTTGTAGGTTTTTCAAGCTATTACTTTTGGGGGATTTTTATGTCCATCATTACTTGTGCTTTGTTGGATCCTCACAAATTAAATCATGATTGAATTTTATGCCCTCTCAATATCACTTTGCCTGCAGTCATTTATTTTAACCTTTCTAGCTGAGTGGGGGGATCGGAGCCAGAATGCAACAATTGCTGTAAGATAATCTCCTTTTCCATGAAGCTTATTTGAATAATATATAAATATATATATATATATATTTCCATTTTCTATTAGTGAGATTTGACCCAAGGCTCCATCTCCAAACACAATGGAAAAAAAATAAAATTATTGAGTTGAATTGGACATTTCTTATCCGCATGCTATCATTTTTGCTCACATATTTTAGTTTTTTAATTTATCAAGAACAGATTGGGAGTTGAAACTCGGGAGGGATCCATTTGCACTTGGTGTAAAAAAATGGGAGAATTACAGTAACCGTTTCTATAGTTTGGGACTCGTGTCACTTTGGTTCCTGACTTTTCAATTGTAACATATTTGATCTTGAATTTTAAATCTTGTTCAAAATAAGGACAATTGAAGATATTTTTGCTTAATTTCAAGGGTAAAATCGTCAATTTGATAAAATATAAATTAATTTGACAAATATAAATGTTAAAAAAATATTTTCAAATTTTTAAAAATTATTTCTACTAGCTAAAGATAAAATTATGTAAAATTGATAATGTTTTAGACATTTGTTTATTTTATCAAATTAATTTTTATTATGTGTTTGGATGATGATCGTGTAATGGATGATTGTTTTTATTTTCATTAAATTAGTTTCTATTTTTTCAAAAGTCAAATATGACGACAACTTTGATATCATTATTAAACCAATCCATTAAATCAAAAAATCTAAAAGTAAAAACATTTCATATAATAAATATATAGATTACACATTAAGATACTAACAACCATCCATTACATGATCATCATCTAAATACATAATAAAAATTAATTTAGTAAAAAAAAATAATAAATGTCTAAGAGATTTATTAATTTTAAATAATTTTATCTTTGGTAGATAGAAATAATTTAAAAATATTTTTTTGATATTTATTTTTGTCAAATTAATTTATATTTTATCAAATTGACGATTTTGCCATTGAAATTAAGTAATGATATCTTTAATTGTTCTTATTTAGAACGAGATTCAAAACTCATGGTCAAATGTGTCACAATTGAAAAGTCAAAAACTAAAGTGACACGAGACCAAAACTATGGGGTCGGTTAGTGTAATTTGCCCTAAAAAAATTATTCTTACACTCCTCCATAACTTTTGTTATTCTCACCTTTTGCAAATCTCACTGTTGAATTTCATGCTTATCTTATATCTTTAATGGGTGCCAAATTTCAGATCAATTGGGGACCAGAGTTAGGTGACTTGTATTTTTGTATGTAACTTTAATTTGAGAGCTATATGGATGAGGTTGCTCTTGATCTTTGATTGACATAAAATTTGGCAAGCATTAAGCACATGAGTTAAGGAAGTGGTAACTAAGTCTTCATTTTGAATGAAATTCCGATTTCCTTAAAAGATATTTGACTAAAAGAAAATTGTTTGATTAGATACTTAGAATAAAATCCAAAGCTCCTTGTAGGATAAATTTATCGATAAACAAGCATAAATATTTAAACAAGTAGAATTAGAAACAACTTAAAGGTTTCCTATGTTGATTTTTTCTATTCTTCATCCAAAAACTACTTTCTAAATTAATGCCTTGAGCCTTTTGCTCCCAATTGCATTGCACAAAATTTAGAAACAAGAAAAGACAAAGATTCCCTACTTCATGTATATGATCTATTAAAGGTTTGCTATGTTGGTATTTTCTATTCTAAAAGAAATTATTGTACGAATGCTATACTTGTGTTGTGTCAGGAATTTACATTTTGTGATTTTGCAGCCGGCTACGCACAAAAATGTGATTGGAGTTGCTTTGGGTGCTACACTGGGACACACCATCTGTACATCTCTGGCAGTGGTGGGAGGAAGCATGCTTGCATCCAAGATCTCACAGAAAACAGTCGCAGCAGTTGGCGGCTTGCTTTTCTTTGGTTTTTCCTTATCTTCCTATTTCTATCCTCCTTTGTAACCGATTGAACTATCAGCTAACCTCACTCTTACGCTATGTTTGGTAATTTATGAGAGAAAAGAAAAGAAATGATTACTTAAGTAATAAGAGAAAAGAAAAGAAAAGAAATGATTGTAATTTCTCTCATTTTTGTTTGGATAAGTAAGAAATAAAAGAAAAGAAATGATTGTGATTTCTCTCCTTCTTGTTTGGTTAGATTTCATTAAGAGAAAAGAAAAGAAATTATTTTATATTATATTACCAAAATAACCTTTTTATATTTTCAATCATTTTATTTCTTTTATTTTTATAGGGGTAAAATTGGTATTATGAAAATATAAACATTTGTAGGTTTCTTTTCTCTCCTAATCTCTCCATTTTTGGGAAGATTGAAAATAAGTGTTATGAAAGAAATGAGTTTTTCTCAATTTCTTTCTATTTCTTCCCATTTCTCTCCACTTAAGATAACCAAACAAGGAAGAGAAATACATTTCTCTCTATTTCTTTTCTTTTTTCTCCAAATCCCTCAATCCGAACACAGTGTTAGAATCTCACTGTTCTGATATGTTCACTAGGAAAAGGAAAATTACACTCCATCTGGTTGGACATGATATATTCTTTTGTACAATACAAGCATATGAAAATATGTAAAATGGCTTCCTTTCGATTTCTTTATTGGCCAAATATATTGACGAATGTGAACTTGTGTCTGGTGTCAGTTTCTTCTAATTTTTGTTATTTTCAGTAGTCGATAAATGTGAACTTGTTAAGTTTTCATTGTTCCGTACCAAATTGTCATACATGAAATCATGGATTCAAGGTACCTAATAAGGTCCTTAATTGCTCTGTTTGGTTAGACAGAAAACGATGTTGGAAAGTGGAAGTACTAGAAAGTAAATTGAATGCAAGGAATAGCAAGGTAGTTTAAGAAGTTTTTCTTTTATTTGTGTAAATTATATTTGTAGAAAGCTCAATGTTGGCGAAGTGAAAAAGTGGGAAACTATTTAGTGGTGACCAATGTTCAACGCAAAAAATAAAATAAAACGAGGTTATTATTTTTTGAAGGAGCTGCTATTTTTATTCCATTTTGTTTTAAATATATTCTTATTTTGTGTTTATTATACATAATTATTATTTTCCCCTCATTTTGCGCTACATATACTGTATAATAAGGGTAAAGAAAAGAGTGAATTTAGAGAAAAGTGGAGTGAGAATATTTTTTTTTTATTTTTTTTTTTTGGGGGTATTTTATATATTTTTTAAAAATGATAACTTTAAATAAAAGTTATTATTAATATTTGAATTAGCGGCGAGGGATATCAATGGGATGGAGGAGCTATGTGTGGTTCCTTTTGCAATCGCGTAGTATTAAGTTGTTCTCACTTTCTTCCTCTTCTTTCTTTCGCCAGAAACATCATCAACCTCACTTCCTCTGAAATGCACCACTTCCAATCGTATTGTCTGATTCACTCTTCATCATCGTCACTACGCATTGACAACCCACAACCCAGATTGTTGAATTCTTCGGTTGATTTGAATCTGAGGAACGAATTCTCTATCGAGATCATTCATGCTAAACTAATCAAGAACGGTTCTCTTCTACAACCACGAGATGGAAACTACATTTTGAATCTTTATGTGAAGTCCCGGCATTTGGGTCATGCACAAAGACTGTTCGATGAAATTCCTCACAGAGACGTCCAAACATGGACCATTATGATTTCGGGTTTTGCTCAAGACGGTTCTCATAGAATGGCAGTGGATCTCTTTTCTAAGATGCGTGAACAGGGTGTTGTCCCTAATCACTTCACTTTTTCAAGCATTTTCAAGTGCTGTTCTAGTTTGAACGAGCTTCGAGTGGGTAAATCAATTCATGGGTCGATACTACGTTATGGGATTGATTTGGATGTCGTGCTGGCAAACTCTATTCTCGATTTTTATGCAAAGTGCGGGTTCTTTGATTATGCAGAAGAGCTATTTGAATCAATGGCTGAAAAAGATACTGTGTCGTGGAATATAATGATTGGTGCATATATAAAGATTGGAGAAATGGACAAGTCTATGAATTTGTTCAAACAGTTGCCCTTCAAAGATGTTGCAAGCTGGAATACGATCATAGATGGCCATCTTCGAAATGGGTTTGAAAGAATTGCATTGGATCTTCTCTATCTGATGGTGGAATTTGGATCAGTATTAAACAAAGTCACTTTCTCCATAGCTTTGGTCTTGGTTTCTTCTTTGTCTATACTTGAATTGGGGACACAAATCCATGGTAGGGTGCTGAGGATTGGAATCCACAATGATGGTTTCTTAAAGAATTCACTGATTGATATGTATTGTAAATGTGGACAGATGGAGAAGGCATTGGTAGTTTTCCGAAATTCGGCCCTAGATTTCAGAACAAGAAATTCCAAGATTTCTAGTGATGAAGATGAATCTGTTGCTGGATCTATTTCATGGAGTTCAATGGTTACTGGGTATATTCAAAATGGTAGGTTTGAAGATGCTTTGAAACTTTTTAATACTATGGTTTGTGAACACATTGAGGTGGACAAGTTCACCCTCACAAGCATTGTTTCAGCATGCAGAAACGCTGGGCTTTTGGAGTTTGGTCAACAGATCCATGTCCACATTCTTAAAACCGGGCACAAACCAGATGTTTTCTTGGGTTCATCCATGATCGATATGTATGCAAAATGTGGAAGGTTAGTAGATTCTTGGACGATTTTCAGACTCTCTAATGTTCAGAATGTCGTGTTATGGACTTCAATGATATCTAGCTGTGCTTCACATGGGGAAGGCACGGAGGCCATTCGGCTTTTTGAGTTGATGCTCAATGAGGGGATTAGACCAAATGAAGTGACTTTTGTTGGGGTTTTAACCGCATGCAGTTATGCCGGTTTGTTCAAAGAAGGCTGCAAATATTTTAAGTTAATGAAAGAAGTTTACGGCATCAAGCCTTCAGTTGAGCATTTCACATCCATGGTAGATCTTTTTGGTCGTGCTGATCGGTTGGATATGATAGAGGGTTTTATTTATGAGAACGGTATCTCTCATCTAAGTGCAGTATGGAAATCATTTCTATCTTCTTGCCGAGTTCATAGAAACATTGAGATGGCTAGTTGGGTTTCTGAAAACTACTTGAACTTGAACCGTTTGAAGCGGACCTTATGTTTTGTTATCGAACACTTGCGCAACCGGTCTTAGATGGGAAGAGGCAGCTAAATTGAGGGCTTTGATGAAAGAAAGGGGAGTTAGGAAAAGCCCTGGTCAATCTTGGATCCAATTGAAGAACAAAGTCTACACTTTTGTTATGGGAGATAGGTCTCATCCACAGGAATTTGAAATTTATACTTACTTGGACAAGCTAATCAAAAAGCTAAAGGAAATTGGGTATTCGATTGATGTAGATATGGTGATGCAGGATGTAGAAGATGAACAGAAAGAATTGCTTTTAGGGTTCCATAGCGAGAAACTTGCAATTGCTTATGGTCTTCTTAGCACTAGTTGTGGAACACCTATTCGGGTTATGAAGAACCTCCGAGTTTGTACAGACTGTCATAACTTCATCAAGTATACTTCTTATCTTTTGAAGAGGGAAATAATTGTCAGAGATATTCATCGGTTTCACCATTTTAGGGATGGGAAATGTTCTTGTGCAGACTACTGGTGAATAAGACTAGTGACTACTCTATGCATATGATCTACAAGTTATGAATCATTCTAATATGCCTGATTTGGTGGCGATCACTGAGAGACCAATTGTATTGATCCAAATCTTAGGATTAAGGTGGAGGCTGTCTGGTATCAAATGCTGATGAAATTTTTACAAAACCCACAAACTTCGGTGGTTGATGGTGGTAGTCAATTTTAGGGGAGAGGGATTTTGATGGTTGAGAGTTGCAGGGGAGATGGATTTTGCCTGGGGGAAGAAGAAGAAGAAGATGAAGAAGAAGCAGATGGACCCTTAATTTCCTATGTTTCTCTCTTTGATAGCTCTAATCCTAAAGTGATTCAAGTTGGGTTTGGAGGTAGGACAATGCAGTAGCAATGAATCATGGTTGCAGAAGTAGTTCTATGGTTAACGAGAGAGAAAAAGGGATGAGAAGGTGAGAGAGAGAGAGAGAGAGAGGAATCGTTCCATGGTTGATGAGGGAGGTGTCTGGCTGCTAATGGTGGTGGCCATAGTCGTGGGAATTGTTTCAGCTGGTGGCGAGGAGGTAGCGAGGGGCTGTTGTTGTGGTGGCCGTACATGTCGGTCTTGTGCGATATTTATAAATTTAATTAATTTCTATTACCTTATTATATCATCTTGTGATTAATTTAGATCTCAACCGCTGTTACATTTTTTGGGCATTATATATATTTTTTTTCATAAAGGTTAATGCAGCTTATTTATGTCAAAGAGGGCTTTTTTATTGGTTTTATTTTTTTTTTAATTGCTTTTTTTGATCTTTCTTTTTTTTTTTCTTTTTTTTTTTTTTTTTTTTTCTGGGAGGGGATTTGTAGAATCTTAAATAAAATTGATGCCATTGGGAGTTGAGTGGGTTTTTTAAAATATTTTTTTGTGAGTGAAAAAACTGAATGAAAATGTCATGTACTATCATAGCGAAGTTTTTCTTTTATACTGTGTTTGGTTTGCGTATTTGAGGAGGGATTTGGAAAGAGAAAGGAAAAAGGTATGTGAAACTAGGTGAAATATAGGTATGTTTTATTCACATTTTACCTACTTTTTTCATTTCTTTTTTCAAATTTCTCTCCAAATTCCTCAACCAAGCACAACATTAAGGTAGTGGTTTCTTATAACCTAATGCAACCTTGAAATTGGTTTAACAGGTACATATATATTGAGGGGCAAAAAATAGTGTAGGATGTATAATTTTTTTTTTCGATTTTTTTTTCTTTAATGTCACTGATTAAAAGTGTAATTTTAATTTTGCAGGAAAATGTAAATTTTATAAAATTATAGGAGACAAGTGCCATTAACCCAAAATGTAATATTATCTTATGTTTTTTTTTTTATTACAGGAAAATCCTTCCTACCCTCTCCCAGGTTTAAGGCAGCGTCCCTTGCAGAGATCACCAGAATGTCCTGTTAGCCGTTCCAAACGAGGAGACTATAACCTTGGAACTTGTCCTGACCTACACGTCACTACTAATTTAAAAATACTAAAGAATAAGAACTAAGTAACTCTAAACTAAAGCGCACTGACATAGCTCAACCCAACTCACCGTTACTCTTAAATATTACCTAAGTTCATGTTCTTCAAGGTCTAAAATCACCCAAGACATGGGTTCCGATAGAAACTTAACTAAAAATAACTTTAAGATAAAACAAATTTTCCTAATCTATTCGCTAACTTTGAAAATTACAAAACTCACTCCACGTTATTCGAAAAATTTCAAAAACCTCCAGATATTAACAAATATATCCTAAGTTTCAAACCCAATTGGTTTCACTTGATTTGTTTATCAAAATAATTATCTACAATTTATTATAAATGTTCCCCTACCCTAAACTGTTGGAAAATTAAATTGTTGTTTTATAACTAAACTGCTTTGATAAATTATTATATTATCAATTGAATCAAATTATTTCTGAAACATGTGTGAACTTGGCATACTGTAAACTATTTGTTTTGGTCTCATGTTTATAATGATGAACTACCATGTTTTGCGAAATTGATGTGTATTGATTATTGGGACCATATGTGTATTTAGTCCAGGAAAATTATTTCACTGTGTGTGGTGACTCTGGCCACTAGGGAACAGATCCGGGTTGGGCTGTGATGACTCTAGTGCTCAACGATTGTAAGGAAAAGACCTTAAAAAAAAACTAGGTGATCTTAATCAGATTGTCTTTGAGAAAAGGCCCAGGTGCCACCCTGAGGATGACTCTTAGTTCAGTATTGGATCCAACGGGGCTTATAGCCTTGAGAACTGTGTGGCATATTATTTGTTTTTATTGGTACTCAGAAAATTATTGGTGTTCATGTTATAATCTGTTTTAAATGGAAAATATCATTTATCATGTTCTTGCGAGACATGAGTATTTTAAGTATTGAACTGTGGAACCTTCTTTTTGAAACAGATTGTATTTACCAAACTGTTTGCCAATCTAGTTTCTGTGATATATATCTTATTTTGGAATTGAGTCATGTTATCAAAACTGTATTTACTATCCATGTTGCTATTCACTGAGCTATCAGTTGACTTAGTTTTTATCACTCCCAGGTGTTAGAAGGACTTAGAGTGGACTCATGACGTAGTGGAAACTCAATTGTATGGACCTCTAGGGCATTCATTTAATTTGTTTTAGGTTGTTATGTCGGGTTTCGTGCATACATTGTGGTTGGGTTTTATTTAAAATTATTTTATTTTGTGGGCGGTTTTTGTCCCATTTAGTATATATATATATATTTTAGGAAGTTGGTTATGGCTTGTTTTGCACTTGTGGCATGTCATTGGACTGAGTTTTGATTTATTTATTTCTGGATTATCATCACATTTATTTTTTATGGTTTTGGGTTCATGTTTAGACTTACGTGTGCCTTGGGCTAAGTCCCTGTGGACTACGGCCGGTTATGCCCGGATTTGGGGTGTGACATTCCAAGCGAGAAGACTATAACTTGAGAACTTGCCCCGACCTCCCAAGACAAACTCCGCTTAAGTCAGGACTCGCACAGCGGGGGAGCATTAAACCCACACCAAGTGCTGATTAGACAACTTGAGATCCAACCTCCTAACCAACTGTGCTTCGCCCAGAAGATTGGTTCAAGGGAAAGGAATTGAACTCATGACCCTGGGGCTTAAAACCCAAGGTTTAACTACAATGTCACCCACCCTTGGATTATATTATCTTATGTTTGTATTATTATTTTTTTTTGTTACAGGAAAATCCTCTCACTCTCCCGCAGGTCCAAGGCAGCGCCCCTTGAGGAGATCACCAGGGTGTTCTGTTGGCTGTTTCGAGCAAGAGACTATAACCTGGAAGCTTGTCCCGACCTCACAAAGCAAGCTCCAGTAAGTCAGGACTCGCACAGCGGGGAAGCATTGAACCCACACCAAGTGCTGACTAGACAACTTGAGGTCCAACCTCCTAACCAACAATGCTTTCGCCCAGGAGATTGGCCCAAGAGTGAGGAGAATTGAACTTGTGACCTTGAGACTTAAACCCCAAGGTTTTACCACAATGCCACAACCCCTTGGGTTATTATGTTTGTATTATAAATATGAGAAAAGGTTGTTTTCGTATAGATCAAAAGTTGTTAGTAGTACTTGCAGTACTTATTTTTTATCTTGATTATTTAAGTGGTTCATCTTATAAATTCTACATATATTTGTAAAAGAAGAAAAAATTAATTGATCAAACAATCACAAAGATGTAATTATATAATTTTGTCATATTTATTTTTAAAAAATAAATGTAGTCATCTAATTTAAATATTACATCTTTTATTTTTGTAAAGACTTGTATAAAAAAATTAAACCTAAACTATCAATATGTCTTAATAGTTGTATTTAATTCCCATTCAAATCTTATTGAAAATAAGTTTTTGTAAAATTATCACTAAAAATAATTTTTTATGATAATTTTTTACATGTCGTTAAAAATTAATAATTAATGACTTTTTTGGTCACTATTTTTATAAATTGTTACTAAAATTTACAATTAATTATGTTTTTTTATGACGAATTTTTTAAACTGTTGTTGAAAGTTAAAAATTAATGATATTTTTTGTGACAATTTTTAAATTGTAACTAAAAATTAACAATTAGTGACGTTTTTTTAATAGTGTTTAATGAAAAATGTCATTAGTTCTTACAAGACCTATTAAACAAGTTTACCTATTAGAATCTATACACAAGTCTCAAAAATTAATTTTACTTTATCACTTAAAACTATTGTGGATAGGGATGAAATAAAATAATAATAATAAAAAATTTAAAGGGCGAATTACACGAACAGTCCCTATAATTTGGCGTTTGTATCACTTTGATTCATAACTTTTCAATTGTGACATATTTGACCAAGAATTTTGAATCTTATTCCAAATAAAGACAATTGAAGATATCATTGCTCAATTTCAAGGGTAAAGTCATCAATTTTATTAAATATAAACTAATTTGACAAAAATAAAGCCAAAAAAATATTTTTTAAATTTTAAAAATAATTTTCGATCCACCAAAGATAAAATAATTTTCTAGAAAATGGATATGCAGATAGATTACTCCAATATATCCGTTAGAGAGTATTGTCCCTTAGCACTTACAGCATATCTGCAGAGAACCCCAGCGCACCTAAGAGAACTCTACCGTACCTACGTCGGAACCGAAGCTTAGGCCTCCTAGAGGCCCCTGCGTGCTCCAAGTGCTAAGGACTATATTTAACCCCAACAAGAAACTATGAAAATTTGAATCTAAGGCCTTGTAAGAATTATTCTTATTTTTTTTTTTTTTTTTTTTTATTTTTTAATCATCATCTCCCATCTACTTTTTCTACTTTTACATAGAAAAAAAAAAAAAAAAACACTTATTCTAAAGTTTCTAAACTTGACCTAAGCCTTAAATGAGGGATTCGAATGTCTTATCCACTTAACCAACTGCTGCTGGTATCAATTTAATTAATTAATAAGCAACTTTACCTGCTTTTTCCAACGTCAACGATTGGGATGAGTAACTGACCCACGCGCGGACCACCCACCAATTTCCTTTCCTTTCCTTTCCTTCGCTTCCCTACTAGGCTACTGCTATTATATCATAAGATAAAACTAGGGTTTACAGATTTCTACTCTTGTCCGTCTCTTCTATTCTATCACTTTTTCCAGCCTCACACGAGAGAGAGAGAGAGAGAGAGAGCGGGAGCAAGCAAGGAAGGAACGATACGATGACGGGGAAGGCGAAGCCGAAGAAGCACACGGCGAAGGAAATCGCGGCGAAGGTAGACGCAGCCACCACGAACAAGGGCGGAGGCAAGGCGGGGCTGGTGGACAGGTCAGGGCTGGACAAGGGAGGCCACGCCAAGCTCGAATGCCCTCTCTGTAAGGTCACCGCACCAGACATCAAGTCGATGCAGATTCACCACGACGCTAAGCACCCTAAGATCCCCTTCGATGAGTCCAAGCTCAACAATCTCCACGCTGCCGTTCACGTCGCCGAATCCTCCTCCAAGCCCCGCCCTGGCATCCGCGGCAGCCTCAAAAAATGAAAAAAAAACCTCTTTTGCTTTTTTCATCACTCAAATAACGCCCCTCTTAATTATGTTATATGTTGTTATGTCTTGGTTTATGGTTATCGTCTCGAATTTCTATGCTTCTATTTCTTGGTTTCTTCCTTCTTGATCTTAGTTTTGATCATACTTATGGCAGATATATATATATATATATATATTGTCTTCTCTTGTATTGATTAAACTGATTATTTAAGTTGGATTCGAGATTTTGGGTTAAGAATTCCATTAATTTTGGTGTCTGATTGAGTATTTGCTTGCACTGGCTATTTCTAAGATCATTGTGTATGAAGTCAAAGACTTTTTAATTATAGGGGAAGCAGATATATTTGACTCTGTATTCTTCAAAACTGAATAAAGTTACTGAGCAAAACAATTATAAGCCTAAGAACCCCCGTAGATCTTGTTCACCTTGCAATTTTAAGCCTAACAATGGACAGACTTAACACAGAAGGGCATAGGTGAGTCAAATAAGGCCTTTTTTTCATGAATAAAAATAAAAATGAAAGTAAAATCTATTCTGATTTCTCAATGCCAAATTCCATCAGAGAGAGAGAGAGAGAGAGCAGAAAACTCTACTTTAGGAGTGACCATGTAACCATACCTTCAATGAATATGAACATATATATATATAAGGTATCCAATAATGGAAAATAGATAATAAATACAAAATTGCATGTCTATAGAATAAAGTAATAATGGAAAATAAATCGTAAGTGCAAAATTGCAGGCCATTAATAGATAGATACCTTTCATCACTTGAGAGAGGTTGGTAGAGTCCACCACCCAAAACTCTGCTTTAGGAGCAAACTGAAGGAAAAGAGTTCAAGATGGGAAGCTTCCCTTGAACCTAGAATAAACAACAGATGATGATGATGATGATGATGATGATGATGATGATGATGATGATGACGAGGAGGAGAGCAAATTTGAATGATTCATGATGGGAAGGTGGGTTTCATAAAGACAACTGCCATCACTTGTATTACTTTCCCTAAGCTGCTGTCCTCCAAGGCAAGACTGAACAGGGCCAAATGACTTTCCATGATTATTACTACAACTGAAGCCACCTGGTGCCACTCTTGCAGATTGTCGGATAGTCAAAGGTAATGACATTGGGAAATCTGGCACAACTGGAGCGATAGAACCCGCTGCCTGCATGCCGCTGTGGGTAGGATTCAGTACAAAAGAGCCATATGGCATGGAATTTTGTAAGAAAGGGAACTTCATTTGGTACATGGAAGAAACTCTGAATTTCACATCACTCCCAAAATTCCCGAGTAAGCTCGGCCTCCTCAGAAATTGATTTCCCGGATCAAGATTTCTTGCAAAACAAATTTGATCTTGAGCATGTGCTTCAGGCTTTGGGGAATTATCATTTTTGGGTAATGTCAAGGTGGGCAGAGTACTGGATACAGTCGGAGTTAAAATTCCACTGCCTGAGTTCACATGACCGCTGTTTTTGGCAACAGGGACTTCATGGTTGTGTTTTCCCTCGTACGCTGTAATTACAGATTTTAAATCTTGACAGGCTCTTTCCACATGTTTCCTCACTGAGCATCCAGGACTGGTGCATTTGTAGTAGCTCCTGTAAGAGAGAAAGAACAACCAAGAAAACCAAAACTTTCAATCCATATATACATATCAACATAGATTTACAGACTATAATCTGGATTCCAAAAATAAAATAAAATAAATGGTTTGAGTAACTTCCGGGAATAAGAAATGCAAAATCAAATACCTAGGGTTTGGATTTCCTTTAACAACTTTTTGGCCATACTTCCGCCAGCGGTACCCGTCATTAAGTATATCCACGTCACTCTCTATCTGGACAACCACTCTTGGTTCACGACCAGCCCGTGATGCTAAATTTGTTTCAGTCAAGGAGCTATCTTTCTTTCTGAAATGAACAGTTAATGCAAAAGATGAATGCTTTTGTTGTTATGACCTGCAACCAAACAGCAGTTGTGGAGAGAGAGAGAGAGAGAGAGAGAGATGAGGGAGGGTGGAAATGTACCTTCTTTTCAACTCAAGTTCATTGTCATCAGCATCGTCACCACGGCAAATACTTCCATGGGTGGTCCCATCTTCATTGTCATCATTGTGACTAGCAAGCATAGATGAAAGCTCTGAAGTCCCCACTGATTCAAATAATTCACCCAAAGATTTTCCTTGAGCGGTTGACATTAACGGATTGGAAATCTCAGTAAGGGCAGATGTTGAAGACGTCCTCTTGAAACCATCAGCCCTCCACTCGGAACCAATTTTAACACAAGATCCATTGACTTCACCTGTCTCTTCCGACATCTTCTCATTGTACGAAAATGAATATCCAAGTGCTGAGCGCCGATTAGGCTGAGGCTTTGGGTGACAATGAGCTCCCTTATAGATTATTTCTGTTATCTGACCATCATGGGAACGTTCCACCTTTTTCTTCACCTGGCAATATGGATTTGTGCACTTGTAGTAGCTCCGAGGATATTCACTACCTTTAACCTGTTTCTGCCCATACTTTCTCCAATTGTATCCGTCTTCGGAAGTCTTTACAGCTTCCATTGTTGGGTATGTCCCTTTTTGGTCTCCTTCCGGAAGATGGTGTACCCCTTCATCATCTCCATGAATAGGTTCACTGTACTGAGGCATTTGCTCACCAGCTGTACCAGTATGACATGACTGTGAAGCACAAAAGTCGGTGTTTAGAAAAATACTTCCAGAAACTTTTACAACTGATGATTCTGTAGCACAGTTCATTGTAATAGCTATCGGAGACTCAACTGGAAATTCAGAATCCATTGCTGGCTTCATGGGAGAAAGAATTTGACAATTGAAGACTCAAGTGAAGAAATTTATTCAAGTCAAACATAATCACATATATATTCAGATGTTTCTAGGATATCATGGTAATCTATTCAAATCAAACATAATTGCATATTCAAATCTTGCTAGGAAATCATGGTAAACGTATAATCTATAGATAGAAACAATATGCTTTGGCATTGTGGAAGGGTTCACCAGGTGGTCAAAGGTTCACCAGAGAGTGACAAAACATGTTAGAAGCACCGCTGGAGGCACTAGAGTCCAAAGGGAGTGAACTGAAGAGAAATAGATCATTTCAGCAGAGAGAGAGAGAGAGAGAGAGGGAGCCGCAGTGGAGAATTAGAGTTTTTATTTAGTTTAGACAACAATTACACATGTAAAATAGATACTACATATTCCTATAGGACATGAATCTAATCTAATACATAAGATGTCTGAAGCCATTAAACTTTCTCTTTCCATAATTAAGATTTAATATAATTAAACTCTCTCTCTCTCCAATTGCTCTACCCTCCCTATCTAATTTTTATCTGTTTTTAGCTAAACTGTTACTTCTCTAATTTGATTAATAAGTAACTTGCCCCCTTCATGCAGAACATACCAACACGAGGAGGGAAATATCATCTTTTTCTCTAGAAGGAAGAGGAAATTTTGTTAAAAAAGTACCCAGAATCTACACACCAAAACAATTATCCAAAAGGGAAAGTAAAAAAAAAATCCTTATGAATGAGGACTGGAAGCGGGGTCCAAGATATCACAGTTCCAAGAGTTTGGAAAAACTAGAACCATAAGAGTGGCAAAGATCAGATTGAACAACGTCTATGATAGCGCCTCCAACAGTCTAGGCATTCAGAAGCGAGAAATTTGACTTTGAATCTGTTGCCTGCCCATCATAAATCCTTCAAAAATAATTCTAGATTTAAGAAAAACTACACGCTTACCATGCAGAGATTCTTCTCAACATCCGTGGGAATACCTAGACAGCAAACTGACAGTCCACCATCTTTTTTAAGATTACATTTACCCTCAGTCACCAACGTGTCAAAAACAAATTTTCTTCTTCAAAGAATGTTCACAATCATTTCCTCACTCAGACCAGTTTGATAAAGCTAAAAGCCAGAATCTCAGGAACCATTTTTATTGAGCTAGATTGCATCAAGCAATCCTTCATGATCTTCAGTATTGCCTTAAAATTCTAGATACTAATCACTGTTCTCTGAAGAGCACATATCTGCAGACATTGGGCCTTTTAGACTTTATATCCAACTCAGATTTACAGGGTACTTGCGTTTGAATTTTGTCAGTCTTGTTTTCAGGATGCATAGCCTCTACAAAGCCTTTGTTCTGTGCATTTTTGCATATCCATAACCAAACCCCCATCCAATGGATTGGAGACTAAACTGCCCCTTTTTTTAATATGTAATTTAAGGAATTACTACAACAGCATCCTCGTAGACTTCTAACTTGAGATGTAATAACCCCGTTTTCTCATTAGTTTGAAAGGAAGGCATCCAAATTCATTGATAGCAAAATAACAGTACTTACCTTAGTTTCTAAACCTGAGGTGCATGTCAAAGAAACTGGACTGCCATGAGGCTGGAACCTGAAAGAGGAATCGTCATCACTCCCCCGGTCTGTATCTGCATCAGGGGTCGTTGAATCCAGCATTAAACTTCCATGATTGAGAAAGGGTGATTGAAAGGTTCCAGTAGTGGGAGATGGCTCTGCCTACGAAAAAACAAAATGAGAGACAGAGAGAACATATATCAAAGGATAGGCCATCCTTATGGTCTTGACAAAGCTAAAAGCCATAAGGAAATCTCGAGGAGTAGCAACAACTTGTGATTGTGAAGCAGGGTAAGTAAACTGAAAGGAATGTCTTTTCCACTTTAGAAATTTCTAATAATCATTTTGTTCATTTTCCATCCAACAATTAGTATGTGTGCACTAAAAGCATCTCCAACGTTTCATCAAATTTGAGTAAAAATTTGATAAATAGTTTGATTTGATACAATACACTCCAACGGTTTTCATCAAATCTGCTGATCGTTCGGTGACGAGTAAATTTTTATCAGATTCATTCCAAAATTTGGTTGTGCGGGAGGTCATTCAGCTGGTCGTCCACCAACAGTCATCTCCAAAACTTGATGAAAGGATAAACGTAGGCTTGATTTGATGAAAGTTCTGATTTTACTCTCATTCGATATGAGTTTGATGACACAGTTGGAGTAGAAAAAGTAAGCATTTTTCACAAAATTCAAATCTAATGAATTATTTGAGTAAGGGTTGGAGATAGTCTAACATATATAAAAAAAAGACTAAAAATAAGGATCATTACTTAGAACCATGTTTAGATATGTATATAAAAAACAAATAAAAAAATAAACTTAAATACGATAAAATTTCTACATTTACATCTCCTGTCTCCAATCCTTCACCCATTTGTTTCATTAAACTCAAATTTGATGAATAAAGAGCTCAAATTCTTTCATCAAATTGGCAAAATTTTCATCAAATTAAGGATGAATCAAATCATTTATTAAAATTTTAACAAGTCATTTTTAGTCAAATTTGACTAAATTAGAAAAATGTAATAATTAGACATAATTTTCTCTCCAATTTTTTTATTTATTAAAACAGGTAGGACAAATTTGTAATTTTATTTTTAATAAATTTGATGGGAAAAAAAAAAAGAAAAAGAAAAAGAAAAAAGAGAAGAAGATAAAAGCTAAAAAGAGAGAAAGGATTGAAGTCTTCCATACCTGATTAAGCTTTTAATCAAATTTTTACTTAAATTGTTTTCAATGAAGAGAAAATTAACAAGCAATCTATCAATCAGAATCGGAAATTAGGCATTATCAAAGGAACATTACAAGGAGGGAGGGAGTTACCTGAGAATTGGAGAGCATGATGGGAGAGTCGAGCAATGCCGTAGGGCTAATACCGGCTGGTATAGTAATGTATGACGATCGAGCAGCGGGTGAAGTCAGAGGAGGACTTGTAGACCTAAGTCCAACCGTGTTAATCCTCGGAGAATTGAATTCACATGTCGTAGCCCTTCGCTCCGCAATGCTGCCTCTTCCATCATTCCGAACCACCGCAGTCTCAACAGAACAATGCACATTATTATCAGAAACACTCGCAACAACTTTCTTATCAACGCTTTTACCGCCATTATGGTTGTTTACCAAATTCAAAGGAGGTGGATCATCAATTTTTTCCACATTCAGAGCTACATCAGACATGATACTAGGTTTTTCTTCAGAGACGAAGCTCTGAACCAGACCTTTGGGGTTCGAAACCATGAATCTTCAATCATCAAAAGTCCCTCGATTCTCTTCCATCTCTTGCATTTGAAGAATAACAAACCTCACATGCACATAATTGATAACAAAATTACCAAATTCAGGGCATGGATTGGTGGATTTTTTTTTTAGTTTCAGCTCCAACAATGGTGGAGCTGAAACAAAATTTTTTTTAATCTCAACAATTCAAATTCAAAACTAGAAAAAATTCAGAAGTTTAAAAACGAAAAATCCAAAGCTGCACACTATTATCAAGTCATTCAAATTCAATATTTTTTTGAGTTTCATGTTCCAACAATGGCGGACAGAGAAAGAGAGTTTATAGTTAGCACGCTTGCTAATGATTTGCCGGGAAATCTTGAGCGGAGGTTTAGATTGATTAGATTATAAAATAGATATACAAAATCTAATTATACTACACACACACACACACACACACACACACACACATGTATTCTGTTTTGCCAATGGCGCCTGGACATCGTTCGTTGCGAGGGAAATGGCACGTGCCCAATACAACCCCCACACGTGTTGGTTCTGCCTCCTAATTTTCAGCTTTTTTATCTCCTCCACAAATCTATATTTAATAATTAATTAATGGGGTACCATCTAAGCAATTATAATTAGTAATATAAAAAATTAAGAAATTATCTAGTAAGTCACATACACCACATATATGATGTGTAAATTGATACAGACATTTCGTCATTAAAAATAAAAAAGATTATATGATGTGTCCCCTTATGCAAACATGTGTCATCTCACTTGTCTTCTAAATGACCAAATATATCCATTTTTTTTTTTTGGGTAAATGTATGCTTGTTAAAAAATAGCTAGTACAAGATAGTTCTGGAATAGAGAATTCCCATAGCATCATACATAATCATATGAGAAATAAAGGAAGATGAAGGGTGAGAGAAAATATGAAAATTCTCATCCATCATGAGTAGTCCATAATTGGCTAGCGCATCCGTGCTTTGATTGGCTTCCCTGAAAATGTGTTTAACAGTTGGCGATCCGAGGCTGTCCAGGAGGAACCTGCAATCATGAACAATATTGCTAAGGTGGTGTTGGTCATTGCAATTATTTAGTACCATGTGCACAAGAGTGAAAGCATCAGATTCAACTTCAATTGGTGTAAGACCCATTTCAAGAGCCAATTTGAGACCATCCTTAAGGGCCCAAAATTCAGCAGTGAGATTGTCGATTTTGCCCAGAAATCTGCAGAAGCCTGAAACCCAGTTGCCATGAATGTCACGAATGATACCCCCCATTCGGTGGCCAAAGCAATGGTCCAAGTAGGTTTGAGTGGGTTTGGAGGGGTGGGCTCGAAGGAGGCAGAGTTTCAATTTTTCCAAATGGTCCAACAAGTAAGGGGAAAGACAATGGCCTAAGGAATTGAAGATGAGTGAGGCTCAGTGGAGAGGTAGTTGACTTTGATCCATTCCAAGAAGGTGATAACTTAGTGGGGATAATGATTGAGTCCCAAAATCTTTTCACAGAAGTACAGTCTCTCAATGCATGGAGGATTGTTTCTGGATAAAACCCACAAAGTTGGCAAGAACTATCCGAGGTGATGTTTCTTGAAAGTAAGAGGTCTTTGATGGGAAGACATTGCTGGAGTGCTAGCCAAATGAAATGGGTCACTCTCGGTCTGGTAGGGAGTTTCCAAACCCAATCCCAACTGGATAATGGAGGGGAGGTGGAGAAGTTTTTGGAAAGTAAGTACGCAGATTTGCTGGTGAAAAGGCCATCGGGGGAGTTATTCCAAGAGGTCGTATTGGGTGCAAGGCCAAACCAACATGGAGTGATTGTTTGAATTTGGAAAAAGATGTTTGATGGAAGTGGTATGGATAGTTTATTAAAGTTCCAATGATTTGAATTCCAGCAATCGCGGACTGTGAGAGGGGTTTCCTCGCGGGTAAGAGAGCCTTCCACTAGGTGACGCAAAGGGCCAAGGTTGGTCCAATTGTCGAACCAAAAGCTTGTATTAGCACCACTTTTAATGAGGATTTTGGTTCCTTTGTCAAAGAGGTCTTTACCTTTAAGGATACTTCTCCAAATGGGAGAGGCTCCTAGGATTGACCAAATATATCCGTTATGCATAGAATGATTTGTCCCTCCCTTTTTTATGTTTTTTCATTTAACAATTTGAGTGTTATAAAAAAAGAACTTGTATATATGAAATGATGGCAATTTTTTTTTTCTATTCTGTAGGATGGACACATAATTCAAACTCGCGAGAAGAGGGAGAGTGCAAAAATAGTTCTATTAGAGCGTCCAGCAGCATTTTTTTTTTTTTCATTTTTTCAAAAAATATAATAAAAAAAAAAAATTGACAAATTTACGGCTCAACGTGAAACTTTGAACTTTCATCAAATCGTGGTTTGGGTAAAAAAAAAAAAAAAAAAAAAAAAAAAAAAAAATTTTTTTTATTTTTTTTTTTTTTTTTTTTTTTTTTACTTTTAGTTTTTTTTTTTTTTTTTTTTTTTTTTTTCTTTTTTTTTTTTCTTTTGTTTTGGTTTGGTTGCGCAAAGACAAGGTTGTTCGTCCAGTCTTCTCCTCTCCGGCCACCAACGTTTTTTTTTTTTTAAAAATTTTTGTTTTTTGTTGATGTTTGATGAAAATGAAATAATCTGATATTCATATTCATTGCAATAAAAAAAAAAAAACTTTTTTTTTCAAAAAAATTTTTTGATATCATCTTTTTGTGAAGCGTTGGAGATGGTCTTAGGTGTATAGAATTTGATTATAAAATCAAAATCTCGTGTATAATATCAAAACATATATATATATATATGTGTGTGTGTGTGTGTTTTATATTCATATTTTTTTTTTGAAAGAAACAAATTTATATATAATGAAGATAATTAATAATTATTAATTTTAATCAGTGTGTTTGGTTTAAGTTTTATGGATTAAGTTTTTTAAAAGTTGACTTTTTTGATTTTTGTATTTTTTTATTTTTAGTGAATATTTCTAAAATTTAAACATTTTTTTTACTTTTTTAGATGTACCTTACTTAAATGTATCTAAAAAGTAAAAAATTTGTAAAAAAATATTTTAAAAAATAAATAAATAAATAAAAATACAAAAAATGTACAGAATTTTTGTATTTTTTTTGTATTTTTGGTATTTAGTAAATTTTTAAAAGATTTTTTTTACAATTTTTTTATTTTCTATGTGTATTTATGTTAGGTGTGTCTAAAAAGTAAAAAAATTGCTTAAAATATTTAAAAAATTCAATAAAAATAAAAAAATACAAAAAATAAGAAAGTAGAATTTTTTAAAAAATAAAAACAAGCGAGGTGAATAGTATTATTAAAATCAGACCATTGTCTATAATTGTCACCTCTAACTTCCTCCTTGAATTGAGAAATAGAAAATGAACATTGAATTAGAATCTTTATCTAGAAAGGTAATAGATGATGCAAATTTTATTTTCATATATATAATATGATTCATATTTAAAATAAATTTTAATTATATTTAAATATTCATTTAGATAAATTTTGTTAAGAGTATAATATTACTGATATAAAAAAATAATAATATATAAATTTATTTTTTAAATTCACTTTATATTATCCAATCAATTATTTTCTTGACTTGACGTTAGGTCTGTAGAGTGGAACAAAAAAGTGGGTCTGAATAGCAGAGGATAGGTGTAAGTAAATTGCTAAAGAGTTGAGCAACGTGTCGTCTCTTACTCAGCTTCTCTTCATGCAAATATACAGCTGGAACTGTCTCAGCCAATTTACAGACCTCTCTCTCTCTCTCAAAACTCTACTATGGTAAGTCCGCCGAAAAGACGACGCCATCGCTTCTCAGCAACCAGGAGGACTAGTCTAGGTCTACCACCACCAAGCGCCATCACAACCACCACCATCATACCATCATGGATGTGGAAGAAAAGAAAGACTACTACAACTACTTCTTCCCCCCAATACTACCAAACCCATTAGAAATCATCTACAACTGTTTCCTTACTCTCTTCTCTCCCTTCTTCTCTCTCTTCTCCCTCATTTCTGAGTCCTTTCGCCAAGCCGAAGAGGCCAAAGACACCGTCGAATCGGCGGTCCATGCCGCCGCCAGAGCCCCCTGTACGGTGGCACACGGAACCAGCGTCTTGGTGAGGAAGATAGGGATGGGGCTTCTGGGTGCTGTACACGTGTGCATGGTCTTGACAATGGTGATGGCTCTGGCAATCGTGTTGGGAGTTGGGTTGGTGGAGTTATGGGTGGAAGAGCCCGTGGTTGTGAGAGAGAGGTTGAATTTTGATTACACTCAAGTTCACCCAAATGCAATCCTCTCATTTGATGGCCAAGGGTGGCGGAGGAAGAAGATGATGGGTGTGCCGGTTGGGCATACTTTCTATGTTTCATTGGTTCTTTTGTTGCCCGAATCTGATTATAATAGGCAAGTTGGGGTGTTTCAGGTAATTCACATATTTCTTCTCCTTTTCTATGGTGGACTGTTGAACTGTGGACCAGATACAAACCCAGTATCTTGAATTTTTAAATGGCCTGATTAGGGTGATCAAATAGATATTATTGACAGGCTTTCTCGAGTTGACCATTTCACTTTTTAGAAGAGTTGTTTGGAGTGGTCCAACCAATTCACCTTTTACTTTTACTTTTCGTTAAGTACAATATTTATGTAAACTATTAACATGATTGAAAATCAATAGATATATATATATATATATATTTAAATTACATTTGTATTTTATTATTCTTAAAATTATAATGGTCATTTATTTTTTTTAAAATGATGCGATTCAAATATATATATATATATATATATTTAAAAGTGAACGATTCGAATCACTAAAATCAGTCTCAAAATGGGCAAGTCCAAATTCTCTTTAGATGGCTAACTTAAAAGAATCCAATCTCTTGGATTGATATGTCAAGAGTAAAAGACTAGGTGGAATTTAAATGGGAATTTTGGAATTCTCTACTTGTGGTTATAAAGGACACTTTCCTGCTAAACAATAATGTAGGTACACAAAATTAGAATTACTAAATATGCACAGAGGTTGGAATTTATTTCCAATATAGTCCACATCACACCCATCATAGATTTCAAAATTGCACACATTCTGTGATCTGGTTTTGTGATCTAATTCAATGCAGTTAGCATTATTGCATGCTAAATAAGGAATTGTTTAGGTAATCTCATTGAGAAGTAGATACCGAATTGATGCACATAGACACACACTCATTACTGGAATCACTCTAAAATAATATGCTAAACCTGTCCAAGTCTTAAAGAATTTTAGAAAATAATAAGGTATGTCTAGACATATATCCAACTGAGTGTCAATATCAGATACATGTCTAACATGGACACACCATATTCATACAAGTGTTCATGCTTCTTAGGAAATTGACCTGAAAGCTTTCTTCAGAGCATCCATTAATAATTGATGCAATTCCTGTGTTGCAAAGTTTGTTACTCATGACTTGTGTTTTTCACCAGTTGAATGCAGAACTAATATCAACTAAGGGCAATGCAATAGCAAAATCAAGCCAACCATGCATGTTGAGGTTTAGAAGCCTCCCAGTTCGACTCGCTCGAACATTTCTCATGAGCATACCACTATTACTAGGAATAACAGATGAAACTCAGAAGATAAACATTCCAGTATTGAAGCATAAAGAAGGCTATCCAAGAACTAAAGCTATCATAATATCTTTGATTCCACGGCCTACAACAACTTTCCTTCCACAGTTGTACGAAGCTGAAATTATCATCAACTCTCAGTTGCCTTGGAGAAAAGAAATCGTGCGCAGATGGAAATGGACATTTTATGTGTGGACATCGTTATACATGTACATTATATTTGTCATAGTTCTTGTTTGTTGCTTCAAGCCGCTCATTTTCCCAATGATGATTGCAAGTTCTAGTGAACCCAGCAAGGAAGATTCTGCCTCGGAAGAATCAATAGAGCCGAAGGACAGAGGTGGAGAGGAAAGAGATGTTTTGGAATCTTTCAGAAAACGGCAAGGAAATCGAAGGAAGAGGAAGGCAATGCTTTTGCATAGGGTTTTACCGGACACTACTTGCTCTTCTGCTTCAAGCATCAGTATAACTAGAGATGACATGATTGTGGCTACTGAAGAAGAAGATGCAGGGGATTCAGAATCTGTCTGTTTTGGAGGTTGAATCCATCCAAGTGATGAGTTTCTCAAATATTTCTTGTTCAATATATGTAATGCAGTAGTTATTAGTGAAGTTCCGTAATTTTGTCTAAAAAAAAGTACAAAAGGTAAATTTAAATCAAGCAAAGAAATCTTTATAACAGAACTCAAAAGTGGGAAGATAATGACTATTGACAAAACTCTGGGAGTTTTAAAAAGAAAGAAAGAAAAGAAAATCCATTCATACATACAAGCAAAGACAACGAGTTTATAGTAAAAGGCATCATGAACATGTAATCTATTTAACATATTAGACGAAGAAACATGGGAGGTAAAGAAACAAAAGAAAATCAAATGATTGTGTAGGCGAGGGAGAGCCTCGCTAGAGTTATCAACACAAGAAAATTTCCTCCCCTCGCTTGAGTTATTAACACAAGAAAATTTCATCAGAAAATGAAGAAAGACGGTCGCACCAGGTGTAATGACGATTTGCCTGTTGGAGCCGCAGGTCTCAAAACCAAGGGGCTAGATCTTTGAGAAACAGGAAAATTTAGCAAGAAAATCTACAGCACTCTTTGCTTCTCGATAGCAGAAATGCATCTTTGCTTTCATTGAATCAACATAGTTATTGATGGTTGTCCCAACAAAGATGGAGCAGCCTGCACTTGGTGGCAGTCTTCTTCCTGCAAAAAGCAATAAATGCCAATTCAGAATCAGGGTTACTGCAAGAAGCTTGCCTCCAATACTACCTGCATTGCCAGGGTTATTGCAAGAAGCTCCATCTACATTTATTTATCTTAACAAAATCAATAGGTAGATTTCATCCAACGAAAAGGATGATGGCAAAGTTGATTTGTGATGAGGAAGATGCACCTCTTCACAGAATGAATTCTTTTTTTGTAAACACTATGGTTGGATTAACAGGGGGGCATTTCTAAATATTTTGCTTCATTCTAGCTCTCCAGACACAGGGATCAAGATAGAAGAAGGATGACCAAATGGCAGGGACCTATGCCTATGAAAACAGATGGACAATGTCCCATGAAAAAAATGAAATCAAACTTATTTTGGTGGTCATGCAGATGTTGTCTTATAAGACTACTTACAGATAAATGTGGTCAAATGCTATTTGTTGCTCAAGAAATGTATAGAATAATAGGTCAACTTGAATTTAGAAACAGAGCCCTTAGTGATAGAAATATTGAACACATTATGAAAGGAAATAATCAAAACTCAAAGGTAAAAGGAAACCAAACCTTTAAACACCCTTGAGTGAAACAAAGCTTGGAACATGAACAATTGCATCTATGTGACACTGAATCCCTCCTATCTGTACCTTTCTGAAAGTTTCTGTCATGGGAACGTAAATAAGTAGGCAATTATCATCCAATAACAGGACACCACCAGCACACCACCACTTTTCAGAACTTTTATCAGTTGAAACCCGCAGGGATGCAACCCCTTTTCCCTAGAATGTTTAACGACAAGGTCTCTTGTCCGAGACTTCCCCCTTTTCCCTAGGATGTTTAATGACAAGGTCTCTAGTCCAAGACATCCTGACACCATAATCTTTCATCACCCATATGTTTATGTCAGGACATACAACATCCACTTTGAAGCAACCGATACAGAGGCGACCTCCAAGGTTCAACCAGCAGATATTCCCACCAGGGTGCATGGAAAATGTAGGCGGCGGTGGCACTGGTTGGAATTTCTCACTTTCAAGATCAAATGCATATATAACTGAGAACTTCAAGGATAATCAAGGAAACACTGAAGAACTCCATTGAGATAAGCACAAACAGAATGATAGCGGAATGGATAGGGAACATCTCCAAGGCATCTCCACGTGCCAGAGCCAACAGTGCATATTTTTGACATCCATTTATCATGAAAACTCGGTTAGTTAAATATTTGAATCACCTTGTATTGATTACACTTCTGGCTACAGCCAAGCCCACATACAAACGGAATAGTGAGGTCCTCTGCAGCAACAGGAAGGGTCAAACACTGACCCATGGTAGGATTTTATAAGTAGAGACAGCCATTTTTTTTTAATGCAAACCAAGCCATTACACGAGTTCACAAGCTCAATCCCAAATTTGGGCAAGTTCGGTTGCTTGATCTTTCACAACAGCATTGTTCCTCGAAACTCCAAACTTGACTAAACAGAGAGTTCTTGAATCGGCATGCCTAGAACTATTGGATTGAACCAGGAGACAAGTGGGTGCTTTTGAAAAGTAGGATTGAGCGACATGAGGGTCTAAGAACAAATGATGCCATGCCTTACATACACACTTGCACTAGACAAGGGCCTTCATTGGAAGTTTGCACAAGATATCAAATACTACGTGGCATGGAATTTGGAGAATGAATGCCTTGTTTTTCCTACGGCGATATTCCTCTCCTTTATCGATATGTGTTTCGATGCATTTTTGACACCCATTTATCATGAAAACTCGGTTAGTTAAATATTTGAATCACCTTGTATTGATTACACTTCTGGCTACAGCCAAGCCCACATACAAATGGAATAGTGAGGTCCTCTGCAGCAACAGGAAGGGTCAAACACTGACCCATGGTAGGATTTTATAAGTAGAGACAGCCATTTTTTTAATGCAAACCAAGCCATTACACAAGTTCACAAGCTCAACCCCAAATTTGGGCAAGTTAGGTTGCTTGATCTTCACAACAGCATTGTTCCACGAAACTCCAAACTTGACTAAACAGAGAGTTCTTGAATCGGCATGCCTAGAACTATTGGATTGAACCAGGAGACAAGTGGGTGCTTTTGAAAAGTAGGATTGAGCGACATGAGGGTCTAAGAACAAATGATGCCATGCCTTACATACACACTTGCACTAGACAAGGGCCTTCATTGGAAGTTTGCACAAGATATCAATTACTATGTGGCATGGAATTTGGAGAATGAATGCCTTGTTTTTCCTACGGCGATATTCCTCTCCTTTATCGATATGTGTTTCGATGCATTTTTGGGTAATGGGAAAGCATCTGACTGGAAACAAAAAATTAAAAAGGTGCTCTTGCTATCTACTCCTATTTTCACTTTCTACGAAACATATATGGCCTTGAATAAAATTTTGAAAGACAATTAAACATATCTAATGATCAATTAAAACTCTCTCAGCAAGCAAAACAGAAGAGGACTATTTACAAGTGATAAGATTTCAAAAAAATAGCATGTGCTACCTAAATAAAAGCTGAGAATTTCAAAACCTTGAGAAATTTTATTAAGGTATTAAAAATTAGATGGAAGACAACAGAGTCCACAGAGAATTCAACATTAATCTAAAATGAGTCAAATGTGTGAGTTCTGACATGCCAAGAGGAGTATCTAATTGTCTAAAACGTGTTTCAAATAATGACACAATATATATTTGAATCAAACTTATTTTGGTGATCATGGTATGCTGATGTTATCTAATAAGACTACAGATAAATTGGATCAAATGCTTGTTTGTTGCCCAGAAATGCATAGAAATAGGTCACCTTGAATATAGAAACAGAGCACTTATTTTATGTTTGGTTTATTGGAATGAGCTAGAATGGAATGATCATTTCATCATAATGTTCATTCTCACATTTGGTTTACTAAAAAAATTATGAAAATGCATTGCAAATTGAATTATCACTGTAAAAGAGTGGTCAATCCATAAGGAAGCTATGGAATGACCATTCGATTCCTATCCACCTTCATTACCTAACAGTACCTCTATGATAGGAATATTGAACACATTATGAAATGAAATAATCAAAACTCAAGTTAAATAGAATCCAAACCATTAAGATTTCTTCCCCCAAAACACTTTTGAGTGAAACAAAGCTTGGAACATGAACAATTGCCTCTATCTGAGACTTAATTCCCTCTATCTGTGCCTTCCTGAAAGTTTCTGTCGCAGGATTGTAAACAAATGGGCTAAAATAACACAATAGCAACACTCCCCCATTTTTCAGAACTTTTATCAATTGAAACCCATAGGGATCCCACCAGCCTTCCCTAGGATGTTTAATGACAAGGTCTCTAGTCCAAGATTTCCCAACACCATAATCTTTCATCACCCATATGTCTATGTCAGGACATACAATATCCACTTTGAAGCAACTGATACAAAGGTGACCTTCCATTACCCCAAGGTTCAACCAGCAGATATTCCCACCTGGGTACATGGAAAACGTAGGGGGCGGTGGCACTGGTTGGAATTTCTCACTTTCAAGATCAAACGCATAGATTAACTCAGAACTCTGAGGATAATCAAGAAGCCAGTGAAGAAATCCGTTGAGATAAATACCAACTGAACGATAGAGAAATGGATGAGGAACATCGCCAAGGCATCTCCATGTGCCAGAGCTAACTGTGCATATTTTTGCCACCCATTTATCATGAAAACTCAATTGGTTAAATATTTGAATCACCTTGTATTGATTACCCTTCTGGCTACAGCCAAACCCACATACAAACGGAATAGAGAGGTCCTCTGTAGCAACAGGAAGAGTCAAATGCTCACCACCCATGGTTGGGTTTGATAAGTAGAGACGGCCATTCTTTTGCATGCAAACCAAGCCATTACATGAGTTCACAAGCTCAATCCCAAATTTCGGTAAGTTAGATTGCCTGATATTCATGACAGCATCAATCCTTGAAACTCCAAACTCAATCAAGCAAAGAGTTCTTGAATCGGCATATCTAGAGCTATTCGACTGAGCTAGGAGACAAGTGTGTGCTCTTGAAAAGTGTGATTCAGTGAAATGTGGGTCTAAGAACAAATCACGCCATGCCTTACATACACACCTGCACTTGCCAAGGGCCTTCATTGGGAGTTTGCACAAGATTTCAATTACTACATGGCAAGGAAGTTGGAGAATGAATGCCTTGTTGATCCTTCCATGACGCTCCTCTCCTCTATCAATGCGTTTGTTGTCATTCATGATAGTATGTGTGTTTTGATGCATTTCTGGGTACTCCTGCTTGTTAATTGGAATTGGTGTTAGAAATAGAAATAGTAATGCAAAGTACAATCCAGTCTACTTTATACTTATGTTATTACGGCAATCAAATATCTTCCATTTGTTAATTGAATCACCCAGCAACTAACTTCAAGAAAAGAACCCTACGAACTACTGATTGATTGCACAAAGCAAGATTTTTTTTTTTTTTTTGGCATTATATACGGCAATTAAAATTATGTAATAATGTATAAAAATCAATCAAAACAAACATCATATTACTAAGACTACAAAAGCAATCGATTGGAAAAAAAATTCCAGATCAAAACAACAACAACAAAAAAAATCAGTTCTATTAAACTTGGAATTCAATACAATTGAGTTCATTACAGACACAAAATACATAACAAAGAAATTATAAAATTGCTGACCTTCATTCTTTGATCAATGATAATTTGTATATCCTTATCGCTTGTGCAATAGGTTGTATGTGTTTTGATATAATTAGGGTTTCATCTACGGATTCAGTTGCAGAGAGAGAGAGAGAGAGAGAGTTGCAGTAGTACTGAAATTGAAATGCTGAGAGAAATAAATAATGGATAAGTGAGAGAGAGAGATCTTCTGCGAACGTGGAAGGTTGGTCAGTTATGGAAGAAAATTTTGGAATTAAAATGACTTTAATAAGAGGGCTGATATTACTTATCTTTATTTTTTTGAATCTTTAATTTTTTTTTGAATTCCTACTTTAAATCTTATATTTTAATAATATTTTTTTAATACCTCACTTAATACTAAAGTTAGGTTTGGTATCCTTTAAAAAAGTTAAAAAGTCAAAAAATTACTATTCTATTTAAATCACATCATTTTATTGAAATCACATCACTTCTCTACCACATCACTTCAAACGTAACACATATTTCATAAAAAGTTAAAAAATACACATATTTGAAACATTTCAAACAACTCCTAAATTTATCCCTATTCATAATATCATCACCCAAATTATGCACACCCACCTCATTTACACATCTCTCCATTAGTGAACGACGAACGACAATTCCTTTCCTCTAAAAATTGATCATTCTATTTGATTTATTGAAAACCCTAAACCCATTAACAATGAAAATCCCATTGCATCTCATCTGAAACTAAACGACGATGAACAACAATTTTTTTGCTTTTATACCATTACGTCTATGTGGTTCTCTGACTTATCTAAAAATAAGAATGACGGTTCTTCGATTTTATACTATTGTATCTCTGTGATTCTCTATTCAACACTGTGTTATCAAACCAAAACGATTTGTTCAACACTGTATTGCCGAACATATATGATTTGTTCAACATTGTATTACCAAACATAAATGATTTGTTGAGCTTTTTCAGTAAGATTCAGGATCAGGGATTTCTGAAGAAAAAGTAATTTTCTAGACTCATCTAAACTGTTAATTTCTTATATCAATGAATGATGACAATGATTTGAACCAACAATTTCAACTCTTAGTAACAATGATTTCTGATTTAGGATTTATGATGGTGATGAGAAGATGAATATCATATAAGGTTTAGGTTAGGCATTGATCTATGTCTAATGGTTGGGGAGGGGGGAGGGGGTTGGAAGTGGGTGGTGTATAATGTTGTAGAGTGTGATTCTAATTGTCTTCATTTTGTGGGTGTGTGTGTTCCATTGAAGGTTGTCCTTTATTATAATTTTACTTTAAATTATAATTGTAATAAAAAATAATTAAAATTAGGGGTCCAAATAATAAAAATGGATGTCAATAGCAGCCAACTTTAATAATTATGTAGTAATTTTATTTGTTGTCGGGATTATTGGACCCTTTTTTTAGATATAGATTTGTTGGGATTATTGGCCTTGGTAATTATTATTGGAGTAGTTTTTTAATTATTGTTATTTGTCAAATTTGATGTAATGGTTCACGTATTTATAATTAATTTCTTATGGATTGACACAAAAAAAAATATACGAAAATGTTATAGACCTCAAATAATTTACTAGAGGTTTGATAAAAAATTTGATAAATTATTTAGGATTTTTAGCATAACTCAAAAATATATATATAGATGAAGGAAAAAAATTATCAAAATTTGAAAATTGAAATAAAAAATGGGAGAAATATCTCAAAATTCATACCGAATTTGTGTTGTACACTTTAAATTCAAGGTACATACTTCTTAAATTTAAGTCATAAAATTTTGTGGCAGTTAAATTTACATATGAATTGGACTATTCATACTAAATACATTCAATATGAAACAACCACAAAATTATTCTCCATGAAAATGTAAATAGCGCCACTTTTTTTATTCGAAACATACCTATTCCAAAATTTGGGGATTCAAATTAGGTTCCATTCAATCTATACAATAGAAAAAGAATTAGACCAAATGAACTAATTTGAACCTCCTTCAAAATTCATGTTGCATATAACATTGCATGTTCAAGAAAATGTAAAGAATTTATAAATACCAAAAAAACAAATGAATTAAGGGATAAAAAATCAATGTAATTTTAACTTAGAAGTTTGGAAGAGAAAAAGATCTATTATTGAGAGAATGAATTCTAAAAACAGCTTTTTCAAACTAAACTTTGTGACCAAATCTTCCTGAAGGTGTGGTTAGTCAATATCACCAGATAGCCATAAATTAAATCATGATAACAATGATAGATTTAATTTTCAATGGGACTGTTACACATCAACACCACTTCCGATACCTCCCATCAATTTATATCACAATACACAATCTTATAAGGTTCCATAACTAAGCAATAAACATTAGAACACAAGTTTGGGAACAGAGCATTATGGTG
Organism: Camellia lanceoleosa; assembly: GCA_025200525.1. Taxonomy (NCBI): domain Eukaryota; kingdom Viridiplantae; phylum Streptophyta; class Magnoliopsida; order Ericales; family Theaceae; genus Camellia; species Camellia lanceoleosa. Next base: position 3,020,339 of record CM045758.1, on the reverse strand, counting down.
TTCCTTGCCATCTAGAAATGGCATGTCCTGCAAATGTAGCCTCCAAATAGAAGATTAATAATCCTCAAACAGACAACTCCATCTTAGAAATTAAAATTCCATCAGTATCGGCATAGAGCCATTCCCCGTCACAGATTCTGGTCCCACCAATTGTTACTGGAACATGTTTCTCTCCGATACCCTTCTTATTAGCTTTCATCGGATGGGAATTGAGAGCTCTCACCCCAATATCACAGCCATTGATTTCATCAACATCTCTAATACAACCGTTGACTACTATGCCCGCCCATCCATTATTTTGAGCCTGTACCACAGGATTGCCACCCAAAATTGCACACCGCAAACTTGCACCACCGTCAACAACAAGAACTCTGCCGTTACCTTTCTCCTCAAGAAACTCACGAACCAAAACGTTGTCTTCAAATACTTTGAGCGTCACTATTGGCCCAGAAAAGACTTGTCGCCGGCCATATATCTGGAAAACTGGCTGAAGTGCCCGAAGCTCACCACTCACAATGAGCTGTGGGTTCGCATCACAAACTTCGGCAGTAGTAACCAATGCCATGTTATTCCAAGCACCTTCAGAAAAGGGCAAACATTTAGAATTTAGAATTATAATTTTTAAGGGAATATAAAAATAAAATTAAAAAATAAAGGTACAGGTCAATTATCAAAATTCCCTTTGAACATTTTAGAATTTTCATTTTCAGGAAGGAACTAGAAATACAAGACATGATTGGCGTGCAATTCATGCGATCGAAATCCTATCTAACCATAAAGGACACTAGTCTCTCAACCCCCAACTTCAGTATTCTTAGTTCTTACACAGGACACTAGTCTACAATAATAAGAAAGCATGACATAGCTTCAAAAATGTTAAATAACATGGTGTTCCCTTTATGTAAGAGTGTGTGCATATATATATCATGGAGAGAAAGATGATTCGTTTACATAGATGTCAGCTAAAATATCAGAATGGGGAGAGCATGTAACTTGTAAGCCTAATTGTTTCTTGAAAGAAATTGGAAATGATCATGCAAACAAATTAACTTCTAAAAAGTTATATATGATACTTTCTACCTATCCGTGTACAAACCTTTTGCAATGTATTAGTTTCTCTACGAAAATTTGGTCACTCTAATGGGATGCAATATTGAGAACAAGTGCTTAAACTCTGGGAAGAAAGTAGATAGTTGATTATAAAATACCTAGGTGCAAATTCTATATGGCTGCTTCTTTCTCACTCAGGGAGGTAGAGGACGAAAATTCCGTTGGTGGAGTTTGATGAACATAAATATGGACTGATTCAAAAACCTGCTGCCTATGCATCACCAATGGAAGCAGAGACATTTAGTGGGCCATGATTGAGATCTAACATACAGTTAACCTTTTTTAGAAGAGGAAAAAAAAAACAAAGATAAGGCATCAAAGATGTGCCTATAGTTCATATTATAACGAACCCTTATAACGAACCCTCCATAACCAAAAATAGTTGGGTGCATCCAAACAGGGAATAATATAATGCAAATTTAAAGAACAAGAATATTTGGAAATTCAAAGAACTATCAAGTTGTCCAGAGTTTCCACTTGATATAAAGCAAGATATAATCTTATTCATCCTTCATTAATCACCTTGTACGAATTCTGCATCCATCATCTCCGTCAAATTATTCATAGCCAGGGACACAAAACAGATAAGCCTAGTAATTTAGATAACTGATTAAAGGTTGTGGAAAGTTGTATCATGAAATAATACAATGAGGATGGCCATATTTTCCATACTGTCAAAACGACTAATCCACCATATGGTTGAAAAAGCAGCTTTGGCAGCATTCATGCACCCAGTTTTGCTATTCTACAAATCAATAACATGCACCAAAAAGTGTTTTTGTATTGCAAATTTTAGACACAAACTGAGACAAAAGAATATTAACAGAATGCTAAGAAGCCTGTAAAACACATACACACACACAATGTTGACAGGTTGTCCAAATTCTTAAACCCCATTTACCCCCTCATTCTCTCCATTGCTGTTGTCTACAAGGCAAAAATCAATGTAAAGTGCAAACTCATTCATATCTGTATGTCCAAAATCATCATACAATGTAAACAAAACAGAATTTAGATATATGTTAGTGAAAAACTTACAACTCATTTAGAGGCTAAAGTTTCCTTAAATGGTATTTAAACATTAGTTCTACCAAAGAACAAGAGCGTTCTGTTTCGTTTTGAAAACTATTTTCTATTCTCAAAAACATACTTTTTGAGGGATTTTTTTTTTTCTTCTAAAACAACCCATTTTGAGGAACCAATTTTAAATTGTTCTCTAAATTCTTGAAAATTTTGATTCATACAAAAAATGAAAACAACATAAAAAGGATTGTGTTTTCAAGCTTCCCAACATTCTTATTTCTAAAAAAACAACAAAACAAGAACCAAAAACAAAAACAACAACAATGAAAATAAAACCAACTATGTGATTTTCTAGGAAACAAGATCTACCCTCAGTGAGCGCACTTTCCACTAGAAGGAGAATAAGCAATCTGAATTGGACATACGATGCAAGAGAATGCACACTAAAATGTCACTAAATTTTGGGTGACAGATTTGGTAAAATCATATGAATAAAACCTCAAATAACTTTCAAACTATGAAAACTTGTCAAGCAATATTGGAATATGAAAACATCACTTTTATATATAAAAAATAAAAATAAAAAACATTTTATTACTGAAAACAACGGACTTAATTGAAAACGATCATAGATATTGATAAGTGTGATTTCTTATGTTCATCAGTAATTTGGAGGAGTTGTGCCAATAAATAAATAAATGAGTAACATTTATTGTCAGTCTATTAGACTTTGAGCTTTCTCAAACATAAAAATTTACTAAAAGTAAGCAAATTATCAGATCAGATTGATGACCAACTGATGCCCAAAACTGGTAGTTTTCAGCAATATTGGTACCCATCTATAACAAAATACTGCAATTAATAAGTGAGGTAATTAATGAAGCAATAGAAGATTTGAAATATGTTCAATAGACATACATGGGTTGAACTGAAAAAAAGGAAATTTGCTTATAATCAGAAGAATGATTGATTAGATGTAATTTCTAAAAATGGGCACTTTTATGAAGAATAAATAGAAAGACAAAGAAAGATCAGAACGATGAAACATATTAAATCTGAGAAAACATTCAGATCATCAAAACAAAACATAATCGAAATTAAGTACAAATACAATACATCGTAGATAAGAGAGAGAGAGAGAGAGAGAGAGAGAGAGAGAGAGAGATTGAAACCTGGTGAACGGGGGAGATAATCGTGGAGCAGCTGAAGTGAATTCCCAATCACAATAAGTTATTGGATTCCAATCAGCAACGATTGAACTGTTGTTTCCAATCCAATCCAACCCTAGCCCTGCCTTTGGCCTCTGTTGGGAAGCCAAAAGCCAAAGAAAAAAAGCCAAAGCTAGATTTTAATCCTGTCATCTCTCATATATTTTATATATTTTTAAAAAAGAAGTTAAAAAATTAATTTTTAATTATTTTTTTATTCAGAGGTAAAATGGACATGATTGATAGTAAAAAAATTAATAATGAGAGGATTGTTAATGAGGAGATTAAGTAAAATTGTGTTTGTTTTGATGATAGTTGTTAGTGTAGAGATTGTTAAATTATTTTTATATAAAATAAATATAAAATAATAAAACAAATAAAAAAATACAAAAACATTAAATATTAATGTTTTAAAAAAAATGCCCAACATATAAAAAATTTTAAAAAAATAAAAATAAAATAAAAAAATTTCAGAAAAAAATAAAAAAAATAAAATAATGATTTTTACTTAACAAAAAATACAAAAAATTAAATATTAATGTTCAAAAAAAATGTCTGACATGTAAAAAATAAAATAAAAAATAAATAAAAATAAAAAATTTCTAATCCGCCGGACTATTTTTCTAATACCAAGTCCTGGAGGCCTATCCGAATCCCCTTGGGAAGGTCTATCCTAATCTGGAGCTCACTATCAATCCCTTCTCCATCTCTCAAAACAAATACAATATTAGTAGGTCTCACCTTACTACTAATCCCAATCTCCCCTCTAACTCTCCAAACAAACAGGGTATTAAAATAACTCTTTGTTTAAGATGTGAATTAATTTTTTGATTTTTTTGACTATTTTAATCTGAGATTAAAAAAGCCTCGTTTAAGATGCACGTTTTAGCTTTTTAAATTTTTGTAAAAAAAAAATTAAAATAATTATGATTTAAATGTGACATTTTATTTTATTAATTTTTAACTTATTTTATATTTTTGTGATTAAAATAATTTCAAAATCGATGCCAAACATATATTATACTAGGGTAGGTGTGAGCCAATTGGATGGTTGTAGTTAAAATATAAATTTTAATTTTGAGTTTATAAGATAGAAATATAAGCTTGATAAAAGTGTTTTTAATAAATTAAATGAATGGTTTTATTTTTTATTTTTTATTTTTTAAATGAAAAAATTGACACTTTAGCACGTTAAAAAAAAAAAAGAAAGTTACTTCACACAGGCTTATTTTGGAAAGGTGATAAAAAGTGATTTTTTGGCTTTTAATCAATCTTTTGACTTTTTTAAACAAATGATTTAAGAAGTTAGTAAAAAGTGATTTTTGACTTTTTTGATTAATATTTGTTTATGATGTCAAATTATAATCAAATGACCAACTACCCCTATTTAGCTTAAAATATTACAACTTCACCTATGTAACATATTTTGACTCATGAGGGGTAAAATTATAATTTTATCCTTATCTACAAACCACCTTTCCAAATGAAAAAAAATTCAAAAAAATTAGTTTTTGATTTTTACTATAAATCAAAAAAAATGACTAAAAGTCAACTCCTCAAAACAAGCAAAATTAAAACATATTGAGATGTTGACTTACAACTAAAAGTTACTTCACAAATTAAAGTTACCTCACAAATTACTTCACAAAAAGAAGTACACGAATACCAACATATTGAGATGTTGACTTTCAACAATAGCATGAATATATACGTCTACAGATGATAGTGTCTCAGAGAGACTATTGTTGACGCGGTTTAGAAGATAGTGTGGGAGGAAAGAACGTTACTGTTATGTGTGACGATTTATGCGGTGGTTCCTGGTTGTCTTTTAAAATATGTTTTTAAAAAAAAAAAAATTTTAAAAACATGTTTAGTTAAAAAAAATTTAAAATTATTTTTTTCTTATTATGTATCAATTAATTTTTTTTTCTCTTCACTTTTTTTTAATCATTTTTTTTCACATTTATTTATTCAATTATAAAAAAATATTGAATCATCTCAAATTTTAAAATTTCAAAATATATAATCAAATAAAATTTTAAATTTTTTAAATTTATTTTAAAAATAATATTTCAAAATATGTTGATAAATTGACTAGGATAATCTATTATAAAAAAAAGGCAGCTTGCCTCCGGTCCTTAATTAGATTGGACGGTGTTGTTTGGTCTGTGGAGATCCATCACGGATTCCGTTTTAATAATTCGAACCGTTCGATGTATAAAACTCGTCGAGTACTATATGTCTGTAAAAAATCACTTTGATCGAATATCAATAGTTATCTCATCTTATTAGTTTTTTGTCAACCATTAATTTGTTCACCGTCTATTTTTTTTATACAAAATTGATTTGATCACATAACCATTGATATTCGATCAACGTAACTTTTTACAGACAAATAATATTTGATAAATTCTATATATTAAACGATTTTAATTATTAAAATAAGACCCGTAATAAATTTGCATGAGTCCAACAATACCGTCCATTTGCCCCCATAAAAAAAAATATGTTGTAATTGATAAAAATAGCATTCATGGTTTGTGTGGACTATAACATTAGTGTTTGGTGAGACATGAGGACACGTAATGTGGCTGTATCAGTCAATACTTTATTTTAGTTTTTTGGGTGGGGTGTGCGTCAGTGAGTTGGACGGTAATGTTGTCACAACTCATAGATCATGCTATTAGTCGACAAAGCCCTATTTTGACAATTAAATTAAAAATTAATTTTTTAATTTCTTAAAATTATATTTTGCTTATTTTTTATTTTTTTAAAATAATTTTCAAAAAATTCTATTTCCTTATTTTTTGAATTTTTTTATTTTTATTGAATTTTTAAAATATTTTAAGTAATTTTTTAATTTTTAGATACACCTAATATAAATACACAAAAAAAGTATAATTTTTGTGAAAAAAATATTTAAAAAATTTAATAAATACAAAAAATATAAAAAAAATACGAAAATTCAGTATATTTCTCATATTTTTATGTATTTATTAATTTTTTAAAATATATTTTTATAAATTTTTTACTTTTTAGATACATCTAAGGTCTTGTTTGTCATGTACTAAAAAATTTAAAAAGTCACTATCCTATTTAAGTCACATCATCTTATTTAAGTCATATCACCTCTCTATCACATCACTTCAAACCCAACTCATATTTCATAAAAAGTCAAAAAGTGCACTTATTTAGAACATCTCAAATAAAAAATGTTTGAAATTTTAAAAATATTCACTAAAAACCAAAAAATACCAAAAATAAAAAACTAATTTTTTCAAAATTTAATCCAAAAAACTCAAACCAAATACACACATTATTTATATATATATATATTTTGAAATTTAAAAATAAACTTTTAACCTAATATTTAAAATACGCCAAAATTACTTCACCCAACAACAAATGTTGGATAAGCCAGACAAAAGATATTTCCTAAAATTTCACATAGATGATTGAGACTCCTTTTGGTTATTTTAATTAAAAATTAAAAATAAATTAATTTATATAAAAGTTTTAAAATTTTATTTTCATTCATTTTGTCAAAGTTTCCTTCTTATTTACACTTTTTTTTTTTAAGTTAAAAAATATATTTTTTCAAATATTTTTTTTTTCACTTTATATTTTAGTTTTAAAAAACTACTAAAAAAGACACACACCATGAATAGAAAAATTATTGTTTGATCTTGGGATAAAAGTTAATGTGGTGCTTCAACTTAGCTATGATTGGTTGAATAAGTGGAATTTACCATATTTTTATCTCTTTTTAAGAGATAATAAGATACTTGTCCCTCAATAAATGGTGTAAAATAATCCTGCAAGACCAACCAATAACTTCTCCCATCAATTAACAACACCTAAATCAATCACATAATCCAACATAAATACAATTGACTTGATTGTTTAAATTAAAAGTAGTGTTACATGTACCAATTAATTTATTAACTAGTATACAAAAACTAGTTATGACATTATTGTGCCGTTTTGGCAACGCAACAAAAAGCTGCGTTTTGAGCAACTTTCCAAAAACGCCAACTCTTGCAAAAACGTCACTGATCCCATTTGGGAAAACCCAAAAAAGTCACTTAAAAATTTACCAAACTACCCTCTGGAACATTATAATTAATTAATTCAAAAAATTGTTCACATGCAAAAAGTAAAGATATTTTGGTCATTTTAGAGTGATGTGACACTTTTAAAAAATATTAAACTAAAAAGCAAAAAAGTCAGTTTTTTATTAACTTTCCAAATCACTTCCAAAAAGTCAAAAAACTTGATAAAAAGTCAAAAGTCAACTTTTTACCAACTTTCCAAAACACTTCATTATTGATAACATTCATTATACAAATTATAAACGGCAGTGATAGGTAGCTCGAAACCGAGCGGCTCGAAATGGCTCGAATCAGGGAAGGGAGGAGGAGGAAGGAGGAGGAGGAGGGACTAGAGGGGGCCCAACATTTGGGGCTGGAAGTGGTGAGGCGGAGCCGGCGTGATCAGTCTTCTTGACGATCGGCAAGAATGACAGCAACGGCGGCGGCGGTGGCGAGGCGAGCAGCGACGATCCTCCCTCCTCTCTTCTTCCTCTCTTCTCTCCCTTTTTCTCCTCTGCTTCTTCCTCTTCCGTTCTTCCTCCTCTTCCCCTCTGTTTCTCTCGCCTGTGTTCAACAAAAACGAAGAAGAAGAAGAAAAGAAAGAAAGAAAAGGAAGAGGAAAAAAAAAAAAAAAAGACAGCCCAAAACGACGTCGTTTTGGGCTGTCAAGCCAAAATCGAGCCACAAATTCGAGCTACTAGGAATTATCCAATTATAAATACCAAAAATATTTTAAATTATATCACATCATCAATTGATATATTAATTAATACATATAGCATTATTCTTAAATTAATCATAATATAGGAAGGCGTCACCATGATAATATCTTTTTTTTTTTTTTTTTTTTTATGTATCTTATTTAGATATATCTAAAAATAAAATTTAACAAATACATAAAAATATATTGAAACTATAGTAGGTGTGTTTAAAAATTTTAAAATTGTTTAAAATATTAAATATAAATTAGTAAAAAAAAAAAATACGAAAAACAAAAAATAAAAAATCAAAATGTGATCCAAAGGTTTTGAAGCTCACGTTTGAAAGGAAAGAATGAATTAAGAAATTAAATTTTAATATTACGATTTTAATTTTTTAAAAAAAAAAAAAAAATTATTTTGGTTGAATTGGCGGTCAGCAAGCGTCGGTCACCAAACCGTCACCCGTCTTTTAAAAATGCTGCATACTTTTGTGGACATATGAAAAAAAATGTGGTCCTCATTCATTTTAAATCAAAATGTTTTAGATTCAAAAATTTAAAAATAAATATTTTAGATTCAAAAAAATTATTTTCAAACTCATAACAAAACAAATATATAACGAAAATTTCTACTACTTTCATAACTCTACACTTAATAAAGACTAAATACATAATAAAAAAATTAAAATATTTAAAAAAATATTTTAAAATTTAAAAAATTAAAATCATAATATTAAAATTTAATTGATTAAATTAAATCATTTATTTATTTTATTTTATTGACTCAAATCATTTATTTTAAATTTGATACTAATTTATTTTTACTATAAATACTTAATATATTTTTTTTGAATTTTTTTTAAAACAAATTTTTAGATATATCTAAATAAGATACATAAAAAAAAACAAAAAAATTTAAAAAAAATAATTCGATAATATCATATGAGTATGCAAAAATTGCTCCATGATTATGGATGACAATGGAGAACTATGGATACGGCATCCCACTTTGGTTATTGTGCAGTGAGCATTGCCTCTATTTCTAATTCCAACATTCCAAGCTCTCCTCTATTTTTGGGATGGGTACTACCATGTTGATTTGTTTAGTCCGTCTACTGTACCTCACTTTTTTAAAAGTTTGAAATTAATATTTAAATACATAAATTGAATTGGATTGAACTTTTGAACTCACTTATTAAATGGGCTGGACTTAGGATTCTTAAACTCACCTCAACATAATTATTAATATATTTTATGTAATTTATACATAAATGTGGATATATAATTTATTAGTTTCATTTCTGTTTAAATTATAGATACACTTAAAAAGGAAAATTTGCACCTACTAATTTCAAAACTTATAATATAATAAATAAAAATTAAATAGTTGTGCCAACTTTATTTTATAAAATTGATTATTTAATTATTATATGAGTTTATTGGGAAGGCTTGGAATTGTAATAATATATTTTTAGGGTTGGTTTTTTATTTTTATTTTTATTTTTTTAACAATTTAGGGTTGGGTTTGATATTGAACTTTTAGACTTGATATTGGGCTGGGTCAATTTTTTTTTGGGGGGGGTCTCAAACTTGGGCACCAAATTTCTTATAGTTTAGGCTCGGCCCAAACCTGATATAGCCCGATTGATGCCCATTCCTACCCTACTCTGGATCCATTACTGTTTACTGTAACTTTTGTTCTGGTTGCTCAATTTTATTTGATTGTACTACTTATATTTTTAATATTAAATTTGAAGACTACGATCTTACATCCATATGATAAATAACTTACTACAGTTAAAATATACATATTCTAACCCAAGGATAGGTGGAATTATGGTTAAGGTTTGGGGTTTAAACCCCAAGGTCATGAGTTCAATTCCTTCTCTCTTGAGCCAATCTCCTGGGCGAAGCACAATTGGTTAGGAGGTTGGACCTTAAGTTGTCTAATCAGCACTTGGTGTGGGTTCAATGCTCTCCCGCTGTGCAAGTCTTGACTTAAGCGGAACTTATCTTGGGAGATCAGGGCAACTTCTCAGGTTATAGTCTCCTCGCTCGGAACGGCTAGCAGGATACCCTGGTGATCTCTGTATGGTGATCTCTGCAAGGGGCGCTACCTTGGACCTGTGGGAGGGTAGGGAGGATTTTCCTGTAACAAAAAAAAAAAATATACATATTTAGATATTGATGGCCATTGATTTTTAGTAGAAATTGTAAACTAAAAATAGAAGAATGGTGCCATGTACAAACTGTCTATAGATATGCCAAATTTTTATATCTATTTTCCGAGAGTATGTATCATAGTATTATTTCTATTTTTATTGTATGTAATTTTTTTGTCAAAATGTATTATATAAAATTAATAAAATATATATATATATATATATTTTTAAATAACAAATATAATTTGCAATAATTAATCTTTTAAAACCTTAACAAATCTCACTACAATAACTAAGAGTAGAACTGTGCAAAATACTGTCCAATTCGCTAAAATCGCGCCAATCCGCATCTATCCGCACCACTCTAACCGCTAACCGCGGTTTAAATTTTAAAATTTATAATTTGCCAACCGAACCGCTCTGCTCCGCTATAGTTAATACATATATATTTTTTAACATTCAATGAAATATCAATGTAAAAATAAGTGTGAGAGAGATTTAAGATATAAAATTTATTATAAATTAGTGGTTATATATATGAAACATATTATTTAAAATTACATTGTATTATATATCTAAAAAATATTATACAAATGTATGATAATTAGTTAGAATATTCTTCAATCAACTAATTCGCCAAAAACAGCCCAAACCGCAAATTGTCAATCCGCTAATCCGCCAACCTGTCATTCGGTTTGTAATTTTACTCTCAAACCATCCGAACCTCACTGCGCACACCCCTAACTTAGAGAGATAAATTAATTTCTCTGATTTCCTGTTGTGAAAGAGGGAGACGGTGGTGGTTTCCCTGTCTCTCCAATCTCCCTCTCCTCTCATTTCCCTTCCATTCAATCCTCATGCGATCTTCTTTCAGATTTGGTCTTTAATTCAATTATGATTTGACCTCACCAATTTGGTCATCACTACCTTATCCACTCTTGAATTCAAAATTTTAAGATTTAGTTTCAAATATTCTCACAATCCGAAAGCCAAACGGTGGATAATGCGTTGTTCCATACTAGACGACCACTTCAATTTCAATGTTCTATCTTGACCAGCAGAAGTGGAGTCTTCAAATTCCAAGTTGAATGCAGCAGAGCAGCAGAATTTTGGATAAGTTCGATGGTTACTTGAATGTAGTGTTTTTTTTTCTGTTTGGTTTTCTTAATTTTTAACTTGTTGATGTAATAATCCTTCGTGTAGATGTTTGTTTCCATCATTGTGGAGGCATTTTATCCTCCTTTATAGAGACTTAGATTATTTATTCTATGAAGATTGTTTTTTTATTTTTAAGATTTTGTGATAGCGTTGCATCGAATTGATTCAGACTTTTATCAACGAAAATTTTATTCCCTTTCAAAAAAAAAAAAAAAAAAAAGATTTCTCTCAATTTAACCATTTTATTTTTCTTTTCTACCTAGAAAATGTGCTCACACGAGCATTTTTTATTCAAACTTGTAATGATAAATGACCAAATGAATACATTGTACGGTTGCAAACAAGTTGAGTTGAGTTCAAGTTCGGCTCATTTACTTATTGAGCTCGAACTTAGCTTGGCTCAATAATATTTATGAAACTCAAGTTTGGCTTAGCTCAACTTAATAAGATTTTTTTTTATATAAATTATTTATATTATTTAATACATAAATAATATATTTATTATATAATTTAAATAAAAATAAATGAGACGGAGCTCGAGATCGGTTTATTTACTAAACGAGTCTAATATTTGAGTTTGAGTTTGACTCGTTTACTAAACGAGATAAGGTCTTAACGAGTCGAATCGAGCTAATTGAAGAACAATTCAATCCGTTTGCAACATTGAAACACGAGCTAAAGTATGATAATTTAATTATCACAATTAAAAGATAATGGATTAAAATAAAAAAATAAATTTAAGATAAAAATTTGAGAGTATAAAGTATTTTTTACCTTAAAAAAAAAGAGGTGCATAAACTTATTTAATTAAAATTTATTTACGTCTTTCCATTTTTTCCCAAAACATTGAAATCAAAAAACAAAAGCAAAAAAAAAGGAGACAAATTACCTACACCTTCCTTGAGGTTTAACGAAATTACAGATTCCTCCTGAGATTTTAAAAATTACATTTTGTCCAATCGCAGTTAACGCCGTTAACAAATATCATAAATTAACTAAAATGCCTTTTTGACAAATAAGGGCAATTACCTACACCCCATGAGATTTAGCTAAATTGTAGATTATCTCCTCAGGTTTAGTTAATTATCATTTTAAAATAAGTTATGAAATACAAAATTAAAATGGAAAAACACTTATCACACTAAAAAAAAATTAAGATTTTAGACACCAAAATTTAGGGACAAAATTAATTTTAGGAGACCAAATATTTTTGTTCCAAAAAACATCGTTATTATATTTTTAGCAATGAAAATTGAACATTAGTGGTTAATTATTATCTTTTTGGTATCAAATTTTTTGTCTAAAAAAATAAACCATTTTGAGACTAAATTATTTTGTCTCTAAAATTCTATTTATTATTGATATTTTCAAAATTTTATCATTAAAAGCCTTATTTTTAATTTTTCAGTTAGCGACTACAAAAATTTTACTTTTAGAGATTGAAAAATTAGTCTCTAAAACTCTTATATATTGTAGTGCTAGATGGTGAAAATATCATAAAATTAATAAATAATTAAATAAGTTAAAAACACAAGAAATGACTTGTCAAAAAATTATTAGAGTATGTTTGGTTTGATTTTTAGAAATTTATTTTTAAATTAAAAAAAAATTAATTTGGTTAAGAAATAAAAAATAATTTTTCTATAATTTTATCTTTTAAGTGGTTAGAAATAATTTTTTTTTTAAATTCTGAATTTTTTTTCGAAACAACAAATCAAACATGGTTTAAAAAATTTAATTTTTTTTTTCCATCTAATGTAATTCTTTTATAAATTTTGTTAATTTATCAAAAGAATTTTAACAAAGACAATATTATCTATCAATTTATATTTTGATAATGTCAATTAATTATTCTTAACATTTAATTAACGGTATAAATTAAATTATTATGTGAATATAAAACTTGAGTTTTTAAAATCTCAGAAAAAAAAAATTATAATTTAGCTAAATCTGAATATGGTGCAGGTAATTTACCCAAAAAAAAAAAAAATAGGCTTCTTTTGTTTTCAACTTGGAAGTAGGACTAGGGCGGGGTCCCATCCATGGCCTCAACCCACCTTGCCGCCTGCCTCACCATTTCCCTTCTTCTTCTCCGATCTCTGCATATCTCCTCATATTCTTCTTCTTCTTCTTCTTCTTCTTCTTCATCAATCCTCAAGCTTTCGAAACCCTAACAATTTCAAAAATAAAAAATAAAAAATCCTATATTCATGCATGGAGGAGTCCTCTGCATCATCGCCATCCATTGCTGTACCACCACAATGATACGAACCTCAACAGCCACAACAACATCAACATCAAGAGCCACTCTCATCACCAAGCTCACAGGTCAGTCCTCTCTCAAATCACTATCTTCAATCGCTCCACTCACCGAACCACCTCCACCCTCCGACCACCACCACCACCACCCCTCGCCGCCGCCACTCGATCTCACCGCTACCCAACTCTTCTCTCTCCTCTCTCTCCCTAATTGGCAGAAACACCCTTCATTCAAGAAGCTAATCCCCTCCATATCCCCATCCCATCTCACCTCTCTCTTCTCCAACAATCCAAATCTCAACCCCAACACTGCCCTTGCTCTGTTCAATTTTCTCTCCCTAAGACCCACCTTCAAACCCAATGTCCAGTCCTATTCCTCTCTACTCTCCATTCTAATACGCAATCGGTTCCTGGGCATCGCGGAAAAGATCCGTGTTTCGATGGTCAAATCGTGTGAATCGGTTGAAGATGCACAATTTGTGTTGAATGTGTTGAGAAAGATGAATAAAAGCAATGATGGTGACGGTGAACTTCAATTTAAGCTCACTCTTAGATGTTATAATATGCTATTGATGTCATTAGCGAGGTTTCTCATGATTGATGAAATGAAGAGTGTTTATGTAGAGATTTTGGATGATAAGATTTCGCCCAATATATATACTTTTAATACTATGATTAATGTGTATTGCAAATTGGGGAATGTGGCTGAGGCGGGGTTGTATTTAAGTAAAATTTTGCAAGCCGGATTGAACCCGGATGTGCATACATACACGTCGCTGATATTAGGCAATTGTAGGAGAAAGGATGTAGATAGTGCTTATACGGTGTTCAAGGTTATGCCGCAGAAGGGTTGTCGAAGAAATGAGGTTTCTTATACCAATCTCATTCATGGGTTTTGTGAAGCTGAGAGAATTGATGAAGCTCTCAAGTTGTTTTCCCATATGGGGGATGATGATTGTCATCCGACTGTCCGGACATATACTGTTTTGATACATGCATTGTGCGGATTGGGTAGGAAAATGGAAGCATTGAATCTTTTTAAAGAGATGATGGAGAAAGGTTGCGAGCCAAATGTTCATACTTACACTGTTCTCATTGATAGCATGTGTAATGACAAGAAGCTTGACGAAGCCAGGAAAATGTTGAATGTGATGTCAGAGAAAGGGTTGGTTCCAAGTGTTGTGACGTACAATGCTTTGATTGATGGGTACTGTAAGCAGGGAATGATTGATGCTGCATTTGAAGTATTTGATGTGATGGAGTTGAATAAATGCAGTCCTGACGTTCGCACATACAATGAGTTGATTTGTGGGTTTTGTAAGGCTAGAAAGGTTCACAGGGCAATGGCACTGCTTAGTAAGATGGTTGATCGGAAGCTGTCACCGAGCCTGATTACTTATAATCTGTTAATCCATGGACAGTGTAAAGAGGGTAATCTAGATAGTGCTTTTAGGTTGCTTAATTTGATGAATGAGAATGGTGTGGTACCCAACCAGCGGACTTATAGTGCTCTTATAGATACTTTATGTAAACATGGGAGGGTGGAAGAAGCTCATTGCCTACTTGATTCTCTCAAGGAAAAAGGCATAAGGCCAAATGAAGTGATATATACTGCTTTAATCGATGGGTATTGCAAAGCAGAGAAAATTGATTTTGCGTCCAGTTTGTTGGAGAGGATGCTTACAGAAAACTGTTTTCCAAACTCTTGGACTTTCAATGTGTTGATAGATGGATTGTGCAAAGGGAATAAACTGCATGAAGCCTCACAACTACTGGAAAGGATGGTGATTAGAGGTGTGAAGCCCACAGTTGTTAGTTATACGATACTCATTGAGCAAATGTTGAAAGAATATGCCTTTGATGATGCCGACAAAGTTTTTGACCAAATGGTCTCCTTAGGATATAAGCCTGATGTTTGCACTTACACTCCATTTATTCTTGCATATTGCAAGCAAGGGAAGTTGAAAGAAGCAGAAGATGTGATGGCTAACATGAAGGAGGAAGGTGTTCTGCCTGATTTGATGACTTATACAGTATTAATTGATGGGTATGCGCGAGCAGGATTGATACATCGTGCTTTTGATATTTTCAAATGTATGTTTGATGCCAGATGTGAACCTTCTCATTATACCTATTCTGTTCTAATCAAACATCTATCTAGCGGGAAGTTGTTGAAAGAAAGTAAAAATAGAATAGCACAAGAATTGAATCCAAATGTCACCACCATCAATATTGCTGATGTATGGAAAATAATGGAATTTGATACGGCTTTGGAGCTGTTTGAGAGTATGATTGAACATGGTTGCACACCTAATGTTAACACTTACAGTGCACTCACTACAGGTCTTTGCGGAGAGGGGCGCTTTGAAGAAGCCTCAAGGTTGGTGGATCATATGAAGAAAAGAGGAATATCTCCCAGTGAAGACGTTTATAACTCTCTTGTTAACTGCTACTGCAAATTGGGAATGTACAGGGAAGCATTGAGGATGGTAGATACTATGGTTGGACGTGGTTTTTTACCACATCTAGAGTCCTACAAGCTTCTTGTTTGTGGGTTATATGATGAAGGAAATATCGAAAAGGCAAAAGCAGTTTTCTGTAGTTTGCTTCATCAAGGATACAATCATGACGAAGTGGCTTGGAACGTTCTGATTGATGGCTTACTTAGGAGGGGTCTTGTTGATATATGCTCTGAACTGGTAGACATCATGGAGGAAAAGGGGTGCCAACTTAATCCTCACACACATTCGATGTTGACTGAGGGACTTCTTTTTGATACAACAGAAGGACATAAAAGTTAATATTTATTTTATTTTATTTTTTTGTATTTCAGTGAGATTCTTTAAAATATGTTGCAAGAGCTCTATCTGGTTGGTCTCAGATATGATTGGGTCAAGAGTTCTCTTTTCAGAAGGGACTTCTGGATATAAAAAGATGGGAAGACATGAATTTTCCAATTTTCTTGAGATTTTTTACATTTTGGCCAAGAGTTCTCTTTGGTTGGCCTCTCACATAAATTGGTGGAGACTAAGTATACAGATGCAGAACCAATTCTTTGGCACACATACTCAAAATTTCTTGATTTAATTGTTCTCAATAATCGAGCAGTTGTTATATGGGAAGCACTCCCATACATCATTTGGATATCCCAAAATCTGATTCTACTGGTAACCCCACACAATGTAAACAAATGTCAATGACAAGCATGAGGCAAGTGACCGTTTACCAACAGTTTCTATTTTCTTCCTTATCCTTTCTGTCTTGTCTTGTTTTCCTTCTTTTAGATGAATCATTTTTTTGTTTTTCGCAAGCATACAGAAAGAATGCTCTCTTTTTGGTGGTTACTGATGGTTCATTTGCACATACGAGAAGCTGACCTAGATTGAAATGTCAAAGGAACTGCTGATCTGCTACCATCAGCCTAAAAGATAAATGAGGTAAAGGAATTTATGGGTATGAATTACATATTTTTCCCCTTTCCGTCTTTCACTACTTAGACATTATCTAACCTTTTTTTGGTCAATATTCAGTCATTCCAATCTAAAGTAACATTTTTTAGTTCAATCACAGTCGATGTAATTGTTCTGATGTCCTGGGGTCTGCAACTGCTACACCCTACCCCCTGTTCCTCTGATTTGCATTCCGGACTCTAAATTATGTTTTTCTTTTTTGACTGCCATTACCTCAGTCTCTTTATTCAGCTATGAGTCACTGGGAACTCATAATTTCACCTCCTTAAACTCTTAAAGGAACCCAGCCAAAACAAAAACAAAAAAACTCTTAAAAGAAAGAAACTATTTCTGGTTTTACATGATATGGTCATGTGCCGTACAAAAGTCTTCCAAGTATGACTTTTATTTGAATACTTGCGAAATGTGTGTTTTGTTGTTGTTGAGAAATGAATGAAATCTAGGTGCTCTTCTTATTGTCATAAAAAATTTGAGAGAGAGAGAGAGAGAGAGATTGGTGACATACTTTTGTATCCGTTTCCCTTTCATTAGATTTTAAAAATAAGTATCTAACCACACGAAAAGATATATGAATTGAAAAATCAGTATCTTGATTTCAATGTTCAAATTGCCATTTTTCAGTCTTCACAGCTCTATTTTTTAATTTCTGTCTGCAAAAATTCTTTAGGAGATGAAAGAAAGAGGAGCTTGGACTGATAGCTGATCAGAAATTTACATTTGAATCCTGGGAAGAGGGTAAGTGACTTAAGAGAGAACTTTCTTGTATTTCAGTTTCGAAAACTATTGAACAAACAAAGGGTTTACTTTATCTTCCTTGAGTTCTTTTGAGCAAAGTTGGAAAAGATTTCATTATTCTTTTCTCTTCTTTTTGCTGGATTAACTTTGTTTATCTGAAGCTTCTTCTTTTCTTTTTGTTTAAATTCCATGAAAAAAAATAAAAAATGATGTGTGTATTCTATTTGTAGCAGTGAGGCAACAGCAGTGAGATCTCCCACTTGGATTAGCAGCACATAGAACAGCAATAGAAGAGTGGACTAGATCTCTACATTTTTTTGGCAAAGGAAAATAATTCGACTTTGTGGTGTACAGAAAGACATCTTCGCCTCCACAGAAGTCTGGCATTGTGTTTGGTTGGTATGTTGTTAGTGTCTCTCACATTATTATTGACAAACAGCTGATGCAAGCTAATGTGGGGGTGTATATGGTAATTGTAAAAGTTCAGTTGAGAGGAAGAAGACGAATGCAAAAGAGTTGCAAAATAGTGCCAAGTGTATAGCCTTCTCAAATGCATTGTGTATACATGGTATCACAAATATGTTACATAAACATAAGCTGTATATTTTCACAGCTGGAGAAATACATTTTTAAGGATACATATTGAATGACAATGCTTTTTTCTCATCCTTGTTTGACATTCTACATGGAATGTGGTATGGCGTTGAACGTTTTATCTTTTATTCCTTTTTTGTACATTGGAGGAGGGACTCAGACCCGACCTTCTATTGAAAAGGTGCAGGAGTTGGCTTCGAGATGTTACCTTATATTTTTCTTTGCTTTTTCATTTATAGATGAGTGACTTTTTAGAGGATATCTTGTCTTTTCATCCATGATTTCATGTGATATGGGATGTGCTTGATTTTTACAAATCTTGATTGAACTATTTAAATCTTTAGGTCTGTTTTTTATAGCTCAAAAGAATGTTACAAATTAGTGATAATTAGCATTTGCTACAAATATAGCTCCAAATGAAAAAAGATTTATTGATAATCTAGTTTTTGTTTCTTTACGAATTGTGGACTGGTAGGTTTAACTTGCAATTTTTTTTTTTGAAAGCATGAAAAGCATTTATATTAAAATAAAATAAACAATATACAAATTAAAAAGAAAAACAAGAAGACCTTAAAAGGTCAAGTAAACAATCAAACTACAAACAACAAAAACAAATTTGTTAAAAAATCAGTTACGAGGTAGAAAAAATCACCGACCTTTATTGAACCAAGTAAGGTTTGCATCAACACCTATCGCTGTCGTTGCTGTCCAACTCTATCATCGCCATCACCGTACTTCAAACACCGCTTGAAGTTAGAGTTGAACACCCACAATGGAATGGGAGAAGGCTTGAAAGAACAGGGAATCATTGTTGGTGTTGAAAATCTTAAAATTTATATCAAAATCGAGAGAGAAACACTCAAAACCTTTATTCTAGATATAAAAAACTTATATCTATACTCTAGAAGTTCAGATCTATACTTTAGGAGTGTAGATTTACATTTTAGAAGTGTAAATGAGGTTGCCAGAATATCCCTGAAGCATCGCCAAAAATCTCTAGAGAGAAGCTCTCTCTCTTTGGGCCAAACAATTAACTAGTAAAAGTTGAAGCTACCAAATGTGGGTTTAAACTATAGATAGCTGCTCTTCGCCTGGGCAAATCAAGTCAATAAATATCCATTATCCAATAATACCATACAAGTCAATAATATATGCTTTAATGAATAAAAATAAAAAGCCCTTCAAATATATGATCTTTAGGTCAGGATGTAAAAGGTTATGATTTGATTCATAGTGGTATGAAACAAGCTTTTTTGCAAAAGCCAACCCTCAATTTTATCTCCAACCCAAAACCGTGAACTTGTTCAATTTGAATCTGCTAAAAACTTGTACAGACTTATAAATGGGTCCTAACTGGGTTGCATGAATTACACCCATTTAAAAATCCATTAAAATAGGTTGGACATGTAGTCGTGAAAACCAAACCATGAAGAAATTCAACAATGAGCTGAAAAATTTCAGGACTCATACTCAAGCAAACCTTCCAGAGTTCCATTGTATATAATAGTGAAACCTTAGTGGAACATGAGAGCTGATTTCAAGGAAGGCAATCAAAACTCTATTTACCCAGATCCAAATAAAAACCACCATAATGATATGATAAAACTCATCTTACAATTGCGCATTCCACAAAAAGTTTTATTTTTTGTGTTCTCAAAGGTTTAGATCAAATCTAAATTAGAATCACAATAACTACTTAAAGAGAAAACATAAGGACCACAAAACAAAATGACAACACTTTGTTTGGGCAAGAACAGAACAGAATTTGTAACGCCAGCAAAACCTTTTTTTTCTGAAGCGGCATGCAACATAAATTTATTGTCTGAAGAAACCGAAGATCATGATCCAACAAACGCACTGCATCCCATGGGGAGGGGAGACAAGGGATTTTAAATCAACTTGTGAATTGTTTTCATATCAGCAGCTTCCTGGAGGGTCCCTTTTTCCACATTGTCCCACCACTTGAGCAAGAAGTTATCCACAACTAGTCTGAACCATGGGGACAGCTTCAAACCCCCCTCACCAGCATCTGCTTTTCTCAACAGCTCTTTCAACTCATCCCGATTCACATATTTGATATCAGCAACTTCATCAGGGTTTGGATTCACATTAACATCCCGGACAATGAACAGTAGGTAGTCAACTGCAAATAGAGTATAAGAGATTTAGCATTGAAGTATACCAAAAAAATAATAATAATTCCATGATCAGTTCTCTAATGTATATAACATGTCAATGAAATCAAATCAAGACAGATTCAACAATTAACAACTGAGCTGACTAGCCATGCTTGTCAAATTTTGAGATCAAATTTTGAAAAACTCAGGGCTTTAGGCAGATTCTGGAATAACACCTCTTTTTGGAAGAGGCAATTTATCATCTCTTAAGAAACTATTCAGAGGCCGATCATTGATGACTAATAACTCTACCATGTAAAGACATAGTCTAATAAGAGAACGGAAAAAACTACTGCTGGTAGAGATTATCAATCTCATCAAATATTTGGCATCATTGCAACTTTGAATTAGGTTAAATGGATTTTCAGGCAGACCAATGGTCAGATGCATCACAGTCTTAGTTCAGAATTTATGAAAAGACGAACAAATCAACAGATACAAACATGCTGAGGTTCAGATTGAATTAAAGCAAGAGTTATTACGTTCATGCTCTCCCCACTTCCCATCAGATGGTGCCTTGTACAGCATGCGACCCAATGGGGTGAACTGATCAACTGGCACATCTTCAGCAGGAATACCCAGTTCATCCAAAAGCTTCCTTTGTGCAGCATTTCTCACCCCTGGCAAGTAATTAACCATGGAAGTCAATGAGAAGTCCAGATGGATAAGAGTATAATGGTCCGTCAACAGTTAACACACACACACACATATATGTAGAGAGAGAGAGAGAGAGAGAGAGAGAGACCAAGGGCATTCTCGTCAATAAGCTCAGATTCTCGGTATAGCGGATGGCTACAGCAAGTGTTTGTCCACACCAGAGGGAATGTTACCTTGGTCGCAGACCTTTGCTGCTCATACAAGAGAGGTTACAATGTTAAAAATATAAATATCCTATTAATGATTACCTAAATAAAGGCCCCACCAAAAAAGGAAAACTTTAATGTCCAAAGGCCAAACAAAAATTATATTTGTGTTAGATTCTTTCTTATCCTATGGATAAGAGTAATACAGTCCAAAGGCCAAACTTCAATGTCCAGTATCCTATTTTCCTTAGATTATTTCTTATCACCATATCCCTATCGTATCCTATGCACATCTTATATTAGTATCTATGCTCCATGGGTCAATAAATTCTGATAAAGTATTCAAGAGAACTAAGTTAAACAATAAGATTATAAGACTTTTTGGTCTAATGCCTTTCAACATCAAATTGGTCATAAACTTCAGGTTCCGTGAAAAGTTTTCCTAACAGGTTCCGAGCTGGCAGTGGCAGCTAGAGATTGCTCATATGATAAAGTGAGAGAATTAATGGGTAGAATGGAAACAAATGGCCACAAGTCCAATGTAGCCTTGTCAATGGTCATTTCAAAAAGATCCATTATTGCATGATATAAATAAGGATCCACTCTCCCAATATTCTTAGTATGTGAGTTAGCTGCATTCAGCTCTCAGTTCCCATACCCAAGCAGAATAATAACCTTATTCTGACCACAAATAACATATTGGGCAAGATTTAACCTTGATCTCAATATTTTCCTTCCCTCCATCAATTGAATCCATTGGGTTTGCAGCAATCCACATCAGATGATTTCAGAAAAATCATCCATCTCTTTCTACCCTGACCTCTTGTCCTATACAAGAACAGCGACTAAGAAAGGGGGAAAAAAAATCTGAGGCTCAATTTACCAAGATAAGAATAGGAGCCTAACATGCTACTATATATTTAACAACATTCATACTTTAGCACGATTCCGCACACTTAGGAACAACACATATAGACTTCCTTTCGATTTTAACTTCTCTAGTCTTATAAGGAGAACTTTCCAGAATCAAAAGTGTCCCTCCCTCATATATTCACATTATTTCAAAACAAACACATATTTGGACAATTAGAAACCAAAATTGTACATATGTTACATAATACTATCAATTGACATTTCCTTTCAATAAAACTTCAATATATACCTGAAGGAGTAACTCATATTTTGAGTTAAACAAAAATACACTGAAAGCTCTGTGCAGCAAATTCTCAGATTCAATCTTTTCCATCAAGTGACCTGCATATTAGAAAATGATCGGACAAATATGGTAAAACCAATCTCACACTTAATGATGCCAAATTATTCAATTTTGTAGTATCTAGGTATTAGTCCATGTAATATTGTCAAATTAGTGTTCCTCTCATTTACCTAAACCAGAGCCAAGTGGCCTTAGAAGAACATCTTTACTTATCTAGTTATAATAATCTACTCACAATTGTATTTGGTATCATGACCAACAACACGATCATTCTCATCCACCAAAATACACCTGCAAAAGTTTTAGTGGAAGTATTCTTATTAAAACCAAGGAAGCAAAAAACATTCTTTACAAAACCAACTGTATACAGGACAAATGGCTCCTTCCTAACAATGCATAATGAAAACAAAATTAAAGAATCATTTCACTGCATCAGAAGAATTTGCATGCATAATGTCCATAAAAAATCAAAATTTGATATGAGATATTTTTTAACTAAATCATAAACAGGGCATGCAAATTATTCATTTATATAGGATTTTCTAATGTTTCAGGGAACATAAAAGTTGAAACATACTGTAGAAGTAGACTCATAATAATAGTCACAAATAAGTTCCCTATATGTTGCATTCTTCCAATAAAGAGAATCAAATCTGGGTCTCCTTACCTTACTGATCAATATGTATATATATACATTAAAGTCCCAAATACGACACAGGTCTACCATAGTACTTTGATACCACAATCTAATTCACATAGGTTACATCCAAATCACCACCACTTCCCAAGTAAACACCATGATTTCAGTTATATCCACTGTCTATTGCTCTTCAACAGGAACCCATTCCATACACCACTAAGACCATCAATAGTCCAGCCTTCGTTGCCTCTAATTCATAAATGATCATCACATAGACCCAAGAGCCCACCATGACTTTTGGTTTCAAAAAAGAAAAACAATTTTTTCTTCTCGAAACAGCAAATCGTGCTGGTGACATGTTTATGATAGTTTTTTCCTACAAATTTCCTCAAAATAGTCATTTTCTCATGAAACAAAAAACAAAAAGCACAAAATCCCTTTTCTTAAACCCCCCAAAAAATTTTTTTTGTTAAAAATAAAAACTTGTTTTCGCTATCATTTTAACTTAAATTTCTACTCAAGCAAGATGAAGGACACAAGAAATGACACCTCTTCCATTTTTATTTTATTTTTACCATTTTCATCAAGAGGAAGCCAAAACTAGTAACAAACTGACAATCAAATTCTATACTGGGTTTGACTCCTTCCATAATTTTATTTTTTCCAGTCAATCACCTTCACCTTCACCTTCACCTTCAAATCTCTTTTTAAACCAGCAACAAAATAGTATTTTATTTATATATCGTATATACAAATACATATACATATATATATATATATATATATCAGAAATGATTCTTCACCCAAATTAAATGCAGATGCAAGGAAATCTCTTTCTACTGCAGTGATTCGTACATAGGTGCACCTGTCACTATCAAAAAACCAGATCAACAACTGTATCTAAAATAAAAATCGCCATTTTCTCTCTCTTTTTTACTACAATCTTCTTCATCAAACAATCAACATTAAAAAAATAATTTAAAAAAAATTGATTCTTCAGCCAAATTAAAAACCCGAAATCTCCTCCTACGACAGTGATTCGTATAGTTGCACTGCACCTGTCGAAACTATCAAAAACCAGATCAACAACTGTATCTAAAATAAAAATCGCTATTTTCTCTCTTTTTCTTTACAACCTTCTCATCAACCAATCAACCAAATACACAAACAAACAGATCAACAGTCCAAAACAATAAAAACAATAAATAAATAAAAAAACGAAATTCAATCAAGTAGAGAGAGAGAGAGAGAGTGAATGTTACTGACTCGTCTTCGAACATGAGACGCCTCTGGACAGCGTCCATCCCAGCATCGGCGGCGGCGGCGGCGTCAACCATGGCGGCGGAGGAGGTGGAGGAAGAGCGAGGAGAGAAGGTCCTCCACCGAGTAGTAGTAGTAGTAGTAGTGAAGATGGGAGGGTTTGTGAGAAGAATAGATGATGTTGATATTGATCTTAAATAGGAGGAGAAGAAGGAAGGAGATTTAGGAAATATGGTGGTGGTCAAAGTGAATGAAGAGGAGAAACAAGATATAGTAGAAGAGATAGGGGCTGTTAAATGAGATGTTAACAACATTTTTTTGGGCTCACCTTTCTTTTCTTCCCCCCAAACAATTCTTTTATTCTTTTCTTATTTTGTTTCTCACTCCTAATCATTCAAATTTTATGTGACTTTTTCTTTTTTGTTAATTTAATCTCAGATAAATTATGATAGAATATTGTTTAATTGTCACACTAATTCTTTTTTTTTTTTTTTTTTTTTTTTGATAAGAAAAGCAATTAAGTTTCGACTCTACTAAGCCTTCGTTTGGGAAGTAGGCTGGCTCTTTGGCTTTTTGACTTTTTCGGGTATATGAGCCTGGGTTCAAAAGCTTGGTTTGGGAAGGGCTCGTGGCTTTTTGACTTTTTTTGTGAGAGTAGAGTGTAATGATTATGGAGTTGGATGTGATGTTTTGTCTATTGTGGCTCATGAGCCTATTGAGTCCTTGCCAAACGAAGGCTAATAGTATTAGGTCATGTTTGATTCACAAGACTAATCTCATCAAATTAGTATCGTATTCATTATCTAATTGAATTAGTAGGATTAATAGGTAAAAAAGTCCTTTTATTTTATTTCCTAACTTAGGATATGTAATCTCATTCCTACTCTACCCTATTACTAATAATCTTACAAATTTATTAGATTAATAATTTTCAAATAAAATTTTAAAACAAACACAGAATTATTAGACTCACAAATTAATAATTTTAATCTCATACTTTAATCCCGTCAATCAAATATGATGTTAGAGATAAAGGGAACCCCCTCTATTCAAACGCATGGTGACTCAAAGTCAAAAATTAATCTATACAAACAATGAATTACGTAAGACAAACATGCAAAACAATCGAAATCCCAAATAACCTGAGCTGATCTTGAGTAGTACACACCACATGGCCATAGGATGACAAGTAGCCCCCCTCGGCCTGGATAGCAGACACAATATTTAGGATGAATGGTTAGCACAACAGTAATTATTGTGTCTTAATTTAAGGTTTATTATGAATTTATTTTTATGATTCAGATCCTGTATTTTGTAGAGTTTGTTGAGTACTTCATACATATCGAAAATCATATTAATTGGATATCAATAATTATATGATTGAATTATATTTATCATAAAAAAAATAAACAATAAATTTTTCTTTTGAGAAATAACAAAAAAATTATGCAATCCGATCACATAAGTATTGATATCCGATGAATATAATTTTGGAATGCATGAAGAATTCAACGAATCCTACAAAATCAACGTTTCAAATCATAAAAATAAATTCATAATAAATCTCAAATTAAAATACAACAGTAACCTATGTCCCAATATTTAGGAGGAGTGCCCTTGCCACACTAGTTTTTAAATTTTTTAACTTTCGTCGATGAATTAATTTTTTTCTTATTTAATCTGATTGGCAACTTCAATTCAATTTGTCAGAGTACCCTGTGGCGTTAAATACAATCTAGACTGCCACACTAATCTTTTAAGTTTAAATTTTTTAAGTTTTGTCAATGAACTAAATTTTTTTTTTAATTTAGTTTGATTGCTAATTTTAACTCTATTTATTAACAAAAAACGAAACGTATCCTGTGACATTAAATATAATGCATTAAATACAATCTAGACATGTAGAACTTATGGCACTTTTCATTTCCTCCCATTGAATCTTTCGTATCAATAGATTAACGAAGGAATAACTTGGTTTTTATTTTTTATTTTTTAAATTAGGGTAGTGTCCACATTTTAAAAGAAACAGTGCACCATAAAATTGTCCATTTTAACAAGGCTATTTCAATGGAGCTTACTAAAATAGTTTATCAAATTTATTATTTTCATTTGTTTTTTTATGTGGCCTGATGGATTTCAATGAGTTATATATATACATAATATTTATCACATAAAATATTGACATGGCGCGATGTAAAATGGTAGAAAAATATAGATGATAATAAATGGCACTTCTCTCTTTAATAAAATGTTGAGAAAATATTATTAATGGAAAGTACAATAATTAATGTAAATTTAGTAGTAAA
Organism: Camellia lanceoleosa; assembly: GCA_025200525.1. NCBI lineage: Eukaryota > Viridiplantae > Streptophyta > Magnoliopsida > Ericales > Theaceae > Camellia > Camellia lanceoleosa. The sequence goes on along the minus strand of CM045758.1, from coordinate 2,993,427 downwards.
GTTTAGGAAAATTTTTTTTATACTGTGTTTGGTTGGAAAATTTATATATACAATAATTAACATTTATCACATAAATATCATCCAAATTTCTCAACCAAACACAACATTAAGGCCCATAATATTAAGATTTTATAAGGTAAAGAACAAATAATATTTTCATAATAGTAAAGATCCCTCAACATTTTCATAGAGGAAATTCGATTCAGAGAAATTTTGTCCGACTCAGAGAAATTTGGCCCTGTGAAAATGTTGAGGGACCTTAGCTAATTAAAAAAAAAAAAAACATTTTGAACATCTTCTGCTATACAAAGTTGGAGAGGGATGTTTCATTAATTTTTTCAAAAGTTTATAATTTTTTTTAAATGTTTTAGAAATTTTCATTAATTTGATATTCAATAATGCTTGATAGCCCGAATGGCTTGAATGTCTCAAAACGATGTCATTTTGGTGTAAAACAACGTCATTTTAATATATTCGTACCATTCGAAACACACAAATTCGACTTATCAAATATTTTTCTTTGATATTATTATTTTTTTCACTTTTTATTAAAATAATAATTCCATAAAACAGACCCGAGGGACACGAGGACTTGATTCTCTATTATTCACATCGCATACACGTGACACACGTGTTGTTCCTCCAACAAATCATAATCATCCAGTCAATTTAGGGTAAATTACACTAACACCCCTGAGTTTTGATCTAATTACATCTCACCCTAATGCTTTGAAAATTGCGTTTCCAATCCTATGGTTAATAGTCTCATTTCACAAACTCCATATTTATATAAAATGCAACAACTCCTAATAGAAAAATAGAAAAAATTACACTGAAAAAAAAAAAAAGAAGTAAAACAAAGGGAAAACAAGAAAAGAAAGAAGAAGTAAAGCAAAACAATAAAAGAAATAGTGCATGAGTTTAACGTCTTCATTCCGTCTAAATAATTACAATGACAGGGAGGTTAGTGTCATTTTTCAAACGTTAGGGATGATATGTATTAAACTCAAATCTCATTGAGTGTAAGTGTAATTTACCCTTCAATTTATATTAATAATAAATTAAGTTGTTTTTATTTTTGTATATATAAAATAATTTTAGATTTGAAGATTGTTAATTCACAAGGATGCATAATTTTGTGAGGGAGGAGACCTTGTCATGACCCCTATCAAAATCCATATAATGAAGTTTTTATTAACAAATTTTAAAATAAAATTAATAATAAAATTCAAAATATGAAATATGGTCCACTTCAATAATATGGTAACATCAATAAATAAATGGTTTTCTTTTTTTGTAAAATTTATTAATTTATAGAATATTACTTCTTTTAATAATTCATGACAATATTATTTAGAAGAAGATTACTATATTAAATTTTAGTATAAGTTTATGTATACAAAAATCAAACACATAACTCTCATAAGGGGTGGGGTCCACATGTGTAGGACCTATACCTTGTGACATGTGGATCACATCCCTTGTCAGAAAGTTGTGTCCTATTTTATATTTTAGTTTATGTGTTTCTAGCATTATTATAAAATGCTACCTTAGATTTTGAGGTCAAATAAGGCCTAAATTTGACTACCGTGCCTTCGTTTGGTAAAATGGTTGGTCTAATTTAGTATACTAAAAAATAAAATACACTAAAAAATTAATAAAATAAAATGTCACATCTAAACTAAATAGTTTAACTTTTTTTCTAACAAAATTACAAAAAAAAAAAAAAACTAAAAATTCATCACAAACAAAACTTTTTTAACCAAATTAATAGTCAAAAAATTCAATTAAAAAAGTTCTTCCTAAACAAAAGGACAATTACTCTTTCCATATACTAAGCACAACATAAGTAAAGGACTGATTTGGTGTAATCTTTTATAATTTAATAATTAAAATAATAAGTTAAAAAAATATTTTTTTAGCTTCCTGAAAGTATTTTTTTAGCTTTCTGAAAGTTTTTTTTTTTAATTTGTTACAATTAATTGTATCTCATAATCATAAATTATAAATTCACTAAATTGAAGGAATTTTTTTTTTAGGGAGTTCCAATTTCTCTCTCCCGACAATGATGTGATCATGGCACCAATAGGTTTGGACTGTCCATATGTGTGGGAATTAATCTAAGCTATCCATTTTGTGTGAAACCTATTTGTGATATTATCATAATAAAAAAAGAATTTGTGATAGGAAAATGAGTGAGACCCCTTTTTGGAGGACCACACAACTCTCAAATTGATCCACACCACTTATGATGTGGATCCCATACATACATGAGTGGTCCCATATATCATAAGTGATGTGGATCACTTTAGAGATTGTGCAATCTTCTAGAAAAGGAGTCTCTATCATTATTGTTTGTGATATTACCACATATGAAGTGAATAATTTTCCTGGGAGGAAATGGTCTCCGTCAAATTTGCCATCTGAGTCCAAAGTCAGAAATGCCATGTTGTAATATATTACAGTTGTACATGTCTGACTAACATTACAAAACAATAATTCAATGTGAAATAAATAAATGAGGCCATCAAAGCTAATTTACACTATGTAAAACAAACTTGTCATAAATCAGAATGGCTATTGAATTTGGGAGTAGGTATGGCCCTCATTTTCATTTTTATTTTTATTTTTTGAAAAATCCTAGACATCCTGATAAAATTACTAAATTTTTTATCAAAGACTCACATGAGTGTGTGTCTTATTGTAACTCTATATTGAATTTGATCAAAAAATTAATCAATCGATTAATAAAAATAGTTAAAAATAATCAATTTATATCATGTTTTTTCAAGTTTTAATACGTATTTCTATAGTTCAAATATAAAATATTAAATGAAATTCTATTATGCCAAACATTTTGAAAGGTTCTTAATTTTTATCTTTAAAAAAAAATTTGAAAATTTGAAAATATTAATATGATTATGTAATATCAATTATGTAGGCTTCGAAAATATGTAGAAGTTAATTTAAGAACATAAATTAAAAAATCAGAGAGTTTCTATATATATAGTACAAATTTTCATGGAGTTAATTTGGAACATGCAAATTTAGGTGATATTAATAATATTAAAATAAATTTAATCAAATGAGTTAATATAGGAACATAACTTTAAAAGATTAGATATGGTATAAATTTCCATGCAGTTAAATTAGGAACATAAAAATTTAGGTGATATTAATAATATTAAAATAAATTTAATCAACCAATAATTTTAAGACATGTCTTTTTTTCTTTTACAATAATTCAAAAATCTTGAAAAATTATGTTGAGAAATTGGAACTCCCACAATGTATTTTGTTAGAAATCCTCTTTTCTTTTTCTTTTTTTTAATTCTATTATATAATATAAACAAAAACATTGTGGCCTCTTTGAGATTGAAAATTTCAATATAATTTTCTCATATTTTTTCAATTTTTTAACACTTAAAATATACATGTCATTTTGTGATTAGTCTAAAATCTAATTTATATAAATTAAGTTAATTTTTAAATCCTTTTAATCATTGTCAATAATATAATAGTATTATTTCCTTAAATTTTATAATTTCAAAACATGCAATGATGTAATTACTATTTTTAGTTTTAATGGTTATGGTATGAAATTTATATCTATATCTATAATTATATCTATATTATTATATAAAAATATTATTTAATTTTTAAAACATCTTAATCAATGTCATTAATATATTAGTATTATTTCCTTAAATTTTGTGATTTCAAAACTTGTAAGGATATAATTACTATTTTTAGTTTCAATAGGTATGTATGAAATCCATATCTATATCTATATCTATACTTCTATCTATACTATCATATAAAAATATTATTGGGTCAACAAATTTAAAACCTACAATCCAAATTATATAATATAAGTAAAAACGTTGTGCTCTCTTTGAAGTTGAAAATCTCAATTATCTTATATTTTTTGAATTTTTTAATACTTAAAATATACACAATCATTTTGTGATTAATCTAAAATCTAATTTACATAAATTAAGTTAATTTTTTAAATCATCTTAATCATTGTCAATAATATAGTAGTATTATTTTCTTAAATTTTGTAATTTCAAAACATATAATGGTGTAATTACTATTTTTAGTTTCAATGGTTATGGTATGAAATCTATATTTATATCTATATTACTATTTATACTATTATATAAAAATATTATTGGTTAATTTTTAAATCCTCTTAATCATTGCCAATATTATATTAACATTAATTCTTCAATTTTATGATTTCAAAACATGTAATGATATAATTACTGTTTTTAGTTTCAATAGTTATGATCTGAAATCTATATCTATATCTGTACTTCTATCTATAATATTATATGAAAATATTATTGGGTCAATAAATTTGAAACTTTTAACCCAAATTTTTTTATATTTTTTAAAATAATAAAATATAAAAATATACATGTCATAATTCACTAGTTATTTCACTTTAATTATAATTATTGATATTTTTATTATTATGGTAATATATTTCAAATTAATCATCTTTCAAATTGTCAAATGTATGGGTCTTTTAGGATATTGATATGAAAAATAAATCACAATTTTATACTATAATAACAATGGAATACTACTTTTACCAAATTTAGTTTGTTTATAGTATAATAGTAAACATGAATCCATGCAATACATATTAATCATGACCTATTAATATTAAATTTTAAATTATATTACATAGAGTTCTATTTTATTTTTTTGTTTAAATTTTATATTTATTTTTTAAAAAAAAATCTTTAAACTTTTTTTAAAAATTTTTAAAAGCTAAGAAAAATATTTGACATAAAATTAATGGCACATCAAGCTATATATCTAATTTTAGATCTTTTAAATGGAAAGTCCAAAACAAAATTACATAAGCCACATGTCATTTGAAATTAAAAAATTTGGAATATTTAAAATTTAAAATGTGAAATTTAGTAATGCTATGATGATCGTATTTGGCAGTATCTGATGTAACACCAAAAAAGACAATAATTACATGTGTCACGTGACACCTATTGAATGAGGTGAGGTATTACAATACATGATATCAAAATCTAATATCAAAATATGGTCACATAATATTACTATTTTTAAAAATTTATATATGAAATGTAAAAACTACCCTTAAGGTAAATCATAATAGAGTTTGATCATCTAATATTATCCGTAATTGAATAATCTATGCAATCTAAGTAGACTAGAGTTTTTATCAATAGGTTAGGCTTTAAAGATTAAAATGGTTCAATTAAAAAAGTTTACTCATTTATATTATTTTATATGCAAATATGTTTTATTTATTTCTTTAATAGATTAATTTTAAAAGTGACATATAATTCAAACAATAAAAATTGTTTTAGTGGCATACACTGAAAAAAAATTATTTTATAGAATAAGTTGATTCATAAATAGTTGAAGAGGCATTAGTATGATTAATTTTTTATAGTATGAAAACTAAGTATAACTATATATATATTAATTTAAAAATTTAAAAACTATTGGTCTTAATTGTGGAGTCCGGCCAATAGAGGGTTGGTTTGAAAAGTGGGTTGGTTCTTTGATTTTTTTAGTTATTTTAGTTTGGGGTTAAAAAATTTTGTTTGGGAATGATTTTTAATTTTTTTGTAAGAGAAAGAATGTAATGATTAATTTATCTAAAAAAAAAATGTAATGATTATAAATTGAATGTGACATCTTATTTTTTTGTAACTAAAAAATTTATTTTATTTTCTATAATTATTTTAGCCAAAGGAAGTCCAACCTGAGGCTTTCCAAACAAAGCCAGAATGGCTTTGGGGTGGGCTAAGTGCTAGACTAGCCTAGCACAAGTTTAAACTTTAATTTTTATTTTTAACGGTTGACTTAACTATAATTGATCTATTTGAGGAGAGATCTTGCAATTATGTTTAACAAGCTAAAAATTAATTTGAGAGGTGACTGAGAAAACGACTATTCCCTTTGTTCTCTTTGCTATTTTATTAGATAAATTAGTTTTAATGGTAACCATTTTTATTGAATTTCACAAAGAAAATAAAGGGTAAAAGTTAATTGACACATTTGATGTGTTATATTATTGGATGAACTGAAGATAAGTTTACAATTACAAAATTTTATGATATAATTTATTTATATTTTACCGTAAGTGCCTTTTTTTAATTATTCTAGTTTTGCCTTTATGTTTACTATTTATATTATAACACATTTTTGTTTTTAATAGATAGAAAATACCATTGATAACAAGATTAAAATAATAATCATCATATATATATATATTATTAAAATTAGTGTTTTTCTCATACTTAGATGGCACATTATAAGAGATCCCCATTACCCTATAATAAATTTTCCCATTTCCTAATGGATTTGGATTTTCCCCAACCCACTTTAATCCCCATTTTAATTTTATTTTTATTTTTTATATTTAATGTTAACAATCACTTTTTTAATTCACAACCAAAACTAAATATACATTCAATCTTTTCTTTTATTTATTTATTTTTTTTTAGTTTCACAACCAACTTTTTTTTAAAGATTCACAACCAAAACTAAATATACATTCAATCTTTTTTCTTTTATTTATTTATTTATTTTGTTCACAACCAATTTATTTATTTATTTATTTTTTATTTTTTATTTTTATTTTTTATTTTAAGATTCACAACCAAAACTAAATATACATTCAATCTTTTTTCTTTTATTTATTTATTTTTTATTTTTTTTTAAGATTTACAACCAAAACTAAATATACATTCAATCTTTTTTCTTTTATTTTTTTTTTTATTTTTTTTTTTTTTTTTTTTTTTTTTTTTTTTTTTTTAAGATTCACAACCAAAACTAAATATACATTCAATCTTTTTTCTTTTATTTATTTATTTATTTTTTCACAACCAACTTTTTTTATTTTTTTATTTTAAGATTCACAACCAAAACTAAATATACATTCAATCTTTTTCTTTTCTTTATTTATTTATTTTTACAAACTTTTTTTTTTATTTTAAATTCACAACCAAAACTAAATATACATTCAATCTATTTTCTTTTATTTATTTATTTATTTATTTTTCGTTCACAACCAACTTTTTTTTTTTTTTTAAGATTCACAACAAAAACTAAATATACATTCAATCTTTTTTCTTTTATTTATTTATTTATTTAACTTTTTTTTCTAAATATACATTCAATCTTTTTCTTTTATTTATTTATTTATTTAACTTTTTTTTAAAACTAAATATACATTCAATCTTTTTTCTTTTATTTATTTATTTACTTTTTCACAACCAACCTCTTTTTTTTTTTTTTTTTTTTTAAGATTCACAATCAAAACTAAATATACATTCAATCTTTTTCTACTAAATATACATTCAATTTTTTTTTTATTTATTTATTTATTTTTAACCAACTTTTTTTTTTTCATTCAATCTTTTTCTTTTATTTATTTATTTTTTTCAGGTTCACAACCAAATTTTATTTATTTATTTTTTATTTTAAAGATTCACGGCTAAAACTAAATATACATCCCTTATTTTGGTGGGTTGAGTGCTCAACCCTATTTGATTTTTGAAAGAACATATTTTAATTTAATATTTTTCAAAATAGTGGACTCAATCATCTTTTTTGAAAAAAAAAGAATAAATAAAATTGAATAAGTACTACACTAACAATGAGTCTTTTGATAAGATTAACCTAAAATCTTTCTTTGTAGCATTTGAAAAAATAAAATAAAATAAATTATTAGAATCTCATAATGTTCTATAATTTATTTGATTTGGTATTAGGAAAAAATTTATGATTAAATTTACCAATTTTTCATTTAAGTTGTATACAATTATTCAAAAGTGAACATTATGTAATAAAAGCGCTGGCATGAATCAATTTAAAATGTTAAAATGCTTAATTGAACGGAAATTTAGTCATAATTGATTTTAAAAATTGGCATAATTTACTCTATTTATATTGGAAATGGAAATTTTGTTATCACTCTTCCAACGAGTCATACTCATCATTACAAACTTGTGTTGGTTCTATTATTTTTTTAACCAAAAAAACAAACAATAATTTTGTTTTGATATTAGAAAGAAATTAATCAAATTATTGTCTCTTATAATTGTCAATGACAATTTTAAACTTTGAATTATTATGGTATTAAATTTTATCATTCAAGAAAAGAAAAATTAGTTGTAAGACAAGATCATCATACTTTCCTAAATTAGTGTTGTGATAGAAGCATTCTTCACAATCCAACAAAAAGATTACAATCATATGCAATCACGTCAATTTCAAGCCAATTAATTGAAATAAAAAATATAAAAAGTTGTTAACATTAAATATATTAAAAAAGAAAAAAAAGATTGAGGGTATATTTAGCTTAAAAAAAAAGTTGTTAACATTAAATATATTAAAAATAAAGAAAAAGGATTGAAGGTATATTTAGCTTTGAACCTTTAAAAAAAAAAGTTGTTAACATTAAATATATTAAAAAGAAAAAAGAAGAATGAAGGTATATTCACTTTTGTTGTGAAACTTAGAAAAAAAGTTGTTAACATTAAATATATTAAAAAGAAAGAAAGAAAATTGAAGGTATATTTAGCTTTTGTTGTGAACTTTAAAAAAAAATTGAATGTATATTTAGTTTTGTTGTGAATTTAAAAAAAAAAAAGGTTGGTTGTGAACTTGAAAAATAAATAAGTAAATAAAAGAAAAAAGATTGAATGTATATTTAGTTTTGGTTGTGAATCTTCAAAAAAAAAAAAAAGAACATGAAAAATAAATAAATAAAAAAAAAAAGATTGAATGTATATTTAGATTTGGTCGTGAATCTAAAAAAAAAAAAAAAAGGTTGTGAACCTCAAAATACATATAAATAAATAAAAGAAAAAAGATTGAATGTATATTTAGTTTTGGTTGTGAATCTTTAAAAAAAAAAAATAAAAGAAAAAGATTGAATATATATTTAGTTTAATCTTAAAAAAAAACCTAAAAAATAAATAAATAAATAAATAAAAGAAAAGAGATTAAATGTATATTTAGTTTTGATTGTGAATCTTAAAAAAAAAGTTGAATATATATTTAGTTTAACCTTAAAAACAAAAAAAGAACTTGAAAAATAAATAAATAAATAAAAGAAAAAGATTGAATGTATATTCCATCCCTATATAAGAGCTTACTTTTTTTTTTCTAAGAGAGTCACGCCAGCATGTATTTTCTTAATTACCTATAGAGTTTTACACAAACTCAAATATAATTTAAATTATACTAGTTTTACCTATTTTATATAGACTTTATTTGATAAATATTTATTTTTCATAATAAATTGAGATAATCTACAAACTCAATATCAATTTTGCGTCTCATTTTTTCTTCTTAATTCTTTTAAGGGTATTAGGATTTTTTTTAATGCTAAATTACCTATTTCTTTATTTTTATTTTTATTTTATTTTCCCGTGCATTATTCTATACCCAATACTAATTCCATATTAAACTATATTATGGATTTTTCGTTTAAATTTTATAGTGATTTTATATATAAAATTTTACTTTTTTTCTTACATTATTTTGTATAATCACAACTCACAAGAGAAAAAAAAATGTACAACAATGATATTCTCAAAGAACCTCTAAAATTTGGATTTACTACTTGAATTACTTTTTTAATTGTTTTACAGTAACTTATTTTATGTTTTGACATCTGTACAGGGAGCAAATATTTCGGCAAGCCCGTACTCTTTTCCTCCAAGCTCTGTTTCTGTTCGATCACTTGAAAGCACAACGGCAGTGAGCTACCCGGCGGTGTATGGCCGGAAAACCCCTCCGACGATCAAGTTAGCATACACTTTGGGATAGAGTGAGAGAGAGAGGAGAGTGTTTGAGTGTAAGAGTTTCTTACAGAGTGTTCGTCCGTCGCGTATGGGAGGCGTAGACATGCTTATATACCCTCTGCGCCCCAAATCTACTCCCAGTGATCTCTCGACACGTGGCTCTGTTATCCCATCTGTTAGCACAAGTCTTGTTGAGCATCACCTAACCCAACTGCCATCCCACTCAACTAGGAGCTTGGCAGCCGGGCAACATTACCTCGGCTATCAATGGCCATACTGCACTTCAAGCCCAAGTGCACCTGATGTCGTGGTGCTCCTATAACCGGGCTCATTCCCAGCCGTGCTCGACTGCATTCCGGCGAAGCCGAGATGGAGATTGATCACACTGGTCATGCCGGGCTAAGGGCGCGTGTATTACAACCGAGCAACGCGCGAGCCGTGGAACCCTTGCCTGACTGAACCTTAACCTGACCGGCCTCCGTGCCAACGAAATTAGGTAGCTCGGTTCCACGAGGCCTTTGCCATTACCGAGCAAGATCACGGCCCAATCTCGGAGCCAAATACCTCGGCCCAATCTGTCCGGCTAATTCCACGGCCCAATCTCAGATCGTTAATCTCCCTCTCAATTGCCCCTTTATTCCGTCCGCTGAAGCGTGACTGGGATTACCTATTCCGACCTGGATAGCACCTCCTCGGTCCTCAATTTACTAATCGGCAACCGGGCTAGTTATGCTTGTCTTCAAACTTGCCTGGTCGCCTCCTCGGTCAACGCCCCATCTGACTTTCCTGTCTTTTCGTCTTGCTCAGTCGACGCCTCACCTGGCCCCCCTTGTCTCTTCAACTCTGACGCTGCCATTAATGGGGACATGTGGCGTCCCCCCATTGGTCCTCAAGCAGCCAACCAGCCGTCGCATGAAATTCAAATTTGGGCGGCATTTGGGGCTATATACGTGCCCCGTCTCCCTCTATTTCATTCTTACTGACCATCTTCCATCTCAAGCGTCCCAAAGCTGCTGCCTCTTCCTTTCTCGCCATTTTTGAGCTCGTGTTCGAAGAAGAAGTCACTGCCCTTCACTGGTAAGTCCTTCAACTCCTTTTTTGTTGTTATTTTCTTTGATATTTCACACATTAGGGCATTAAAACATAGTTTCTAGGGCATAAGTCTTAAGAACCACCCTAAACCTCCAACTGTGAATGGTGTTCTTCATTTTTCCTGAAGAACACTGAAAATCTGGGGCGGACCGGGCTCCAGGTCTTCATTTGATCCAAAAAGCCAATCTGACCGAGCAAATAACCTGTTTGTCCCAACCTTAGTCGAAACCGGGATAACAAAAGGACCTGACCGCTTGACCGGGCTAACATCTGGTCCGCTTGGCCGACCGAGCTCCTTGGTTAGCCTTTACAGCCGAGGTGGTTTGGCACTCTCATAACCGAGCTAAAGTCAAGCTCGTTTTGCGCGACCGCGCTCACACTTACAATTCATTGCCATCCTTTTTCCTGTAGAGTCCAAGGGGACCACTGCCTAAATATTGAGGCTCCCAAAGATCGAGCTGCCACCAATACACCAGACAGTGCCAAACCTCCTCAGCCGAGCTAACCTAGCCGGTTTCACATAGGAAAATTCCGCTTCCTCGTCGATACTCCTGCTGCGCTGGCCGGATTCAGGGAGGAGTACGGTATCCCGGCCGACATCCACCTTGAGCTTGCACCAATTCAAATAACCCCCTAGGGCAGATTAGACCAGTGCCTCTTTACCGTGCTGTCCATCGTCGAAGAAGGCCTCCGTTTCCCGGTTAACGCATTGATGACCGAGTTTCTGCGCCGGACTAAACTTGCGCCCACACAAGTGTCAACGAACACTTACCGCATTATCAACAGCGTCCACGAGCTTAACAACCGGCTAGGCACTAATTTAGGTTTAGCCGAGATATTGAGGCAGTACACACTCGGGCACACCGGGGATGGCCTCGCATATTATTTACAAATCCGACCGGGGAAAGAGAAAATAGTGACCGGCACCCCAGATAAAGACCTTCACGACGACGACTTTTTCTAGGTGTTCGGCAACTATGAACCAGCCGACGTACCGGGCTGGGCGATTAGCAAGAACTTCAGTTCCACATGTAAGCCGCGCTAATTTGCTCAATTCTACCTTTCTTCAATATTCTGTACTAGGGGTAGGCGCGGGTTGGTTGCGGTTACGGAACTTCCAATCCGTCATCCGTCCGTCAGATTGGCGGATTGAAGAAAATCAATCCGCATCCGTCCGCCAATCCGGCGGATGTGGATTGAGCGGATTGGCGGATGGATGCGAATCAGTTTGGCGGTTTAAAATTTTATAAATTTTCAACATAATTCAACTTGTGCACTTCCTCAAAAAAAATATATATATATATATATATTACAGTCAATGACTTAAAAAAGTATTACAATCACTGTATGCCTTATCAAAAGAAAGAAAGTTTGAAACTATAGAATATCACGATCACTGCATGCTTCATCCACATATTACAATCACAGCATGATTCATCCACATAAAGTATTACAATATGTGATTCTTAAAATATAATAATAATTCAAACCACCAAAACCATGAATAGAGCAGTAGTAGAGATTGTATGTCTCTATATTGTTACATCTACATATGTTTTTGAAAACAAAAACCAACCAACATATATCATATTTTCTATTTATTATTTTTTTATTTTTAGAGCTAAATTTAAAAACCAAAAAATATAGATAAATAATATGTTTATTTTTTTCAATTCAAAAAATATATTCAAGTTGAAAACTTTTTTTCAACAAAATATTTAAATTCTTTTTCAATTGAAAACACAAACATAATATTTAAACAAATTGAAAATACAAAGTCTTATAAATTACTAGGGGTGCTCGCGATTTGGCGGTTTGGCGGTTCAGTTGCGGCCAAAGAAATCTCAAATCCGCCATCCGCCCGCCAAATTGGCGGATTGGAGAAAATCAATCCGCAACCGTCTGCTCGTCATCGCGCATCCGTCCAAAATGCGGCGGATCGGTTCGGTTCGGTCCGTTTTGGCGGATCGGTATATCCGCTGCTCACCCCTATTCTGTACTTAACAATTTTTCTTGTCTCCTTTGCAGCAATTCAAGCCTTGCAAGCCAATTACCAATATCCCAACGTTGAAGCCATCAGAACCGTGCTCCGCTACAGAAACCGGGATTGCAACGAGTTGCTCGGTTACACCCCGACTTACAGATATTCAGCTTCACGCCGGAGTAAAGTAACAGACTTTCTCCGTGCTCCATCACCTCCTCCAGACCTAACTTTGCCAGACGTTCCACTAATCCGGTTGACAGAAGAACAAGAGATGGCCAAACGAAGCCGAATCAAAAATTTGCTCACAGCAACCTCAGCCGAGATACCGAGCATCGTCACACGTTCCCCAGCTGCCGACCAATCTAGCAGCCCCGTGGTTGCCTTCGCATCTCCAGCCGTTGGGCAAACCAGACAGGAAACCCGCCGTGCTAGCAAAAGATCTCGCGCAGATCCATCTGCCGACCTAGTTACTGAGCTAACAACCGAGCAACCTGTCGACACGGTCGACCCCATTCCAGCATGGCGGCCGCAGCTGAAGCACTGGGGCAAAGAAATCCAGGCAAATGCTTCTGTCAAGGGCGACAAGGAGCACTTGCTTGCCTTCGACCTCTGAAAAGCTCTGTTGCTGCCGAGCGACGTAGTTGGCAGCGACCACGTTTCTGACACCCGGCTTGTGAAATCAGCCGCGAAGTCTATGACCAGGGTAAGAATCTCAATCTTCTACTTAAATTTTCACAAGTGTTTGCACGGTTTCTTCTCTGATCAAATTCTCCTTTGCAGGCCATCCAAAAGCAGCACTTGGTCATGGAACGCATCCACAGACTTCGGCAAAAGGCGAGTGACACCGCCAGCCAAGTCCAAAGCCTTCAGACCGAGCTTGGCAGAGCAAAGTCCTCGCTTGAAGTCGCCAACGCTGACAACAACAGGTTGTTCGGTCAGCTTGGCGCGGCCGAGAAGAAGAGGGACGAGCTCCAAGCCGAGCTTGATGCGCTCAAGAAGTCAAGGAAGAAAGACTGCCAAGATGCTAACAACGTTGGCTTCAACGAAGCGGAGGAAAACTACAAGAAGCAAGTCTTCGCGACTCAAGACATTACTTCAAAGCCGGCTAGAAGTCTACTTGCGAACATCTCGGTCAAGGTCCAGACACTGACGTGTTTGCCACTCCGCCGTCTGCCTTCCTACCGACCTACCTCGTGCCATATGCCAACGACATCTTCAGCGCGTTGCAAGCTGAAGCCGAGGAAGGGCTGGAAGAGGAAGAAGAGGCCGAGGCAGATGCCAAGGGTGAGGACCGCAAAGATCAAAAGCAGCCCGGCCAGACTTTAACCGATGTACAAAATCAATCTCCAACAGTCAATTTGGAGACAACTGAGGATGAATTCACCAATCTATCCCCCTTAGCTTAGTTTGCTTCTTTTTTTTTTTTTTTTTGCATATGTAACCGGGCTCTATGCCCCTCCTTTTGTACTACTGTTCTCATTAATGAAAGAGATCTAATTTCACCAAGTGTTTGCATGGTCCTAAAGTCGTGTAACGTTAACCGGACAAAATATCTCGGCAGGACAAATCTCATTAACTCATAACACCGGAATAAATCACCTTGGTAGTACACCCAGAATAGAGCAAAACGTCAGGTCTGTCAACCGGAATAATCATCTCGGTTGAGACGAACTAAGTTGAACAAAACATCAACACCCTCAACCGGAATAAACATCTCGGTTAAGAATACCTAAGTTGAACAAAAACATCAACTCTATTAACCGGAATAAATCATCTTGGTTTAATTCTGAGAGTGGAACAAAACATCAACTCTGCCAACCGGAATAAACATCTCGGTTGAGAGTACCTAAGCTAAACAAGACATCAGCTCTTTCAACCGGAATAAATCATCTCGGTTTAATTCTGAGAGTTGAACAAAACATTAACTCTGCCAACCAGAATAAACATCTCGGTTGAGAATACCTAAGCTAAACAAGACATCAACTCTTTCAACCGGAATAAATCATCTCGGTTTAATTTTAAGTGTTGAACAAAACATCAACTCTGCCAACCGGAGTAAACATCTCGGTTGAGAGTACTTAAGCTGAACAAGACATTAACTCTTTCAATCGGAATAAATCATCTCGGTTTAATTTTGAGAGTTGAACAAAACATCAACTCTACCAACCGGAGTAAACATCTCGGTTCTTTCATCAAAACAACAATCTGAATGCTATAGCAAAGAAGAAACACTTCTATATATTGACAAAAAGAATTACATTCTGAAGTGTAAGCCAAAAAATTCCTTTGCACAAAAAGAAGGCTAAAGCTAGAAATAATACAGTTTGAGGTTGGCCGCATTCCATGGCCGGCGTATTGTTTTACCATCCAGATCCTCCAAGTGGTATGCCCCCTTGCCCGCCAGACCGGTTATCTTGTAGGGTCCTTCCCAATTTGCCCCTAGCTTGCCCTCACCTGGCACCAGGGTGTTGCCCATAACTTTCCTCAACACCCAATCACCTACTTTGAACAGTCTGGGGTGCATGGTTTTGTTATATTTTCTTAAAAGCTCCTGTTGATAGGTGGCCACGTGGATGAGGGCCTTTTCCCGACGCTCTTCCACTAGATCAAGTTCCAGGGCGACAACCTCGGCGTTCAGCTCGGGCTCAAAACTTTCACTCCTTAGGATGGGCATGCCAACTTCCAAAGGTATGACCGCCTCCATGCCATAAGCCAAAGCAAATGGAGTTTCCCCGGTAGATCGTCGCGGGGTTGTGCGGTATGCCCAAAGGACACTGGGGAGTTCCTCGGCCCACTTTCCCTTAGCTTTCTCAAGCCTTTTCTTCAACCCATCCAGGATGGTCTTGTTGGATGCCTCGGCTTGACCGTTGGACTGCAGGTAAGCCGGAGTAGAGTTGTAGAATTCAATCTTTAGATCTTCACAAAATCCTATGAATAGGCAACTGTCAAACTGGGTGTCGTTATCAGAGATCAAAATCTTGGGGACGCCAAACCGCGTGACCACATTCTGCCAAACAAAGCGCTTCACGTCTTTCTCCTTGATCGTTGCCAAAGGCTCCGCTTCGACCCATTTGGTGAAGTAGTCTGTGGCCGCGATGAAGAACTTCCGGTTGCCTGGTGCGGTGGGGAGCGGCCCCACTATATCCAGCCCCCACATCGCAAAGGGCCAAGGGCTGGTGAGGGGGAGAAGTTCCCTAGCCAACTAGTAGATCTGGTGGGCAAACTTCTGGCACTTCTCACATTTGCGAACATATTTCTGTGCGTCGGCTTGCATGCACGGCCACCAGTAGCCTTGCGAAATAGCTCGGTAGGCCAAGGATCTCCCCCCTATGTGATTGCTATATATGCTTTCGTGAATTTCGTACAAGAAGGCCTCGACGCTGCTCGGGTGCACACATTTTAGGTAGGGACCAGTGAAGGATTTCTTTTATAAAACACCGGATGGAGAAAGCCAAAACCGCTCTGACTTCACCCGCACTTTATGTGCTTCCTTCTTGTTGGCTGGAAGAGTCCGGTCTCTGAGGAACAGGATTATAGGATCCATCCATGAAGGACCTAGCGCGGCGCAGAGTACATCCGTCTGCCCGGCTTCCTCAATGCTGGGCTGCGGAAGGAATTCAATCAAAAGAGGGTTAGGAGATGTACTATCGACCATGGAAGCAAGGCCTGCCAACTCATGTGCTCGGCTGTTTTCTTCACGGCCAATCTGCTGAACTCTGATCGCCTGAAATTGCTTGATGTGGTCACTAACCAGGGCATGGTACTTCGCCATTCTGTTATCCTTTGCCTCGTAAACCCCAGAAACTTAGTTAACCACAAGCTGAGAATCACTGTAAACTATAAGCTCGGATGCTTGCATATGGAGCGCGCTCTTGAGCCCAGCCAAAAGCGCCTCATACTCGGCCTCATTGTTGGATGCTGGAAAGCCAAGGGTGACAGAATGTTCAATCGTCAGGCCGTCCGGCGAGATCAAAACTATACCTAGCCCGGCACCGTGACGGTTTGAGGCCCCATCAACAAAAAGTTTCCACATCTCCCCCACAAAGAGCTTTTAACACTCTGAAGGGTCCTGAGAGGCTCGAAAGTTGATGGGATCACGGTTTCTCGGCTGCTCGGCTTCGAGTTCGGCGCCGATTGGTTTCACTTCAGCCCCCCTTGGTGATTCTGCACCGGACTCAGCAAGTTGATTTATAATGCCTAAGTTCGTAGGCGAATCACCAGGTTGCGGTATTATGCCGGCCGCAGGCTTTGTGCTGAGTAGTTCCATGTCTTCCCCTCTTGGGGATGCGGTACCGGACGGAGCAGGTTGGTCGGTGATATCTAACTCCATTATCGCATCAGCGATCGGTGGACTTGTACAAACTGAGGATACTCTGGTGGGGCGCGCAAATTTCGCGT
Source organism: Camellia lanceoleosa (assembly GCA_025200525.1). NCBI lineage: Eukaryota > Viridiplantae > Streptophyta > Magnoliopsida > Ericales > Theaceae > Camellia > Camellia lanceoleosa. The sequence goes on along the minus strand of CM045758.1, from coordinate 2,976,138 downwards.
CGCTAACTCCACCAAGTTGTTGTGTCTTGGTCTTGCTCGCGTTCACCTCCTCATCTGCCGCGGCAATTTCTACCGGGCACACAGGATAAGTTCCAAGTGAGAATTCAGCAACAAAATCGGCCAAGGTCTGGGCTTTTATAGCAGTGTGCGGCTGGAACTTTACATCAAATTGTCCCAATTCGACCGCCCACTTGAGAATTCGGCCAGAGAAGTCTGCCCATTCGAACAAAGCTTTAAGAGGGAACTCTGTTAGTACGATGATGGTATGGGCGTGGAAATAGTGCGCCAACTTCCTTGATGCCATCATCAATGCCAACGCAAGCTTTTCCAACGGCAAGTATCTCGACTCGGCCGGTAGCAAGGTTTTACTGACGTAAAAGATTGGAAGATGCTTGATTCCTTCGGCTTGGACAAGCACCGCACTGACTGCATGCTGTGAAACGACAAGGTAAAGGTAGAGTTCCTCGCCGGGCTTTGGTGTAACCAATAATGGCGCCGAAGACAGATACTCCTTTAGCTCGGCCAAAACCTGGTCACACTCTTCATCCCATGAGAACTTTGATTTTAATGCCTGAAAGAAAAGGCGGCAGCGATCTGATGACCGGCTTATAAATCGATTAAGCGCGGCGGCCATTCCGGCCAGATGCTGCACGTCCTTAGCCGAGCTAGGCTGTTTCAAGTCTTGCACGGCTCTGATCTGTGTGGGGTCTGCTTCGATACCTCGGTTCGTGACTAGAAATCCCAAAAATTTCCCGGATCCCACGCCAAAGGCACACTTAGATGCATTCAGGCTCAGCTTGTGTTTTTTGAGAATAGAGAACATCTCGGCTAAGTCGAACAGGTGGTCTGCTTGATGCCAGCTTTTAACCACCATATCATCAATGTAAGCCACCATTGTCCGGCCCAGCAGAGAAGCAAACATCTTGGTCACCATCCTCTGAAAAGTTGCCCCGGCGTTCTTTAAACCAAAAGACATAACTCGGTAGCAGAAGAGTCCTCTTGGAGTCGTGAAAGAGGTGATCTCTCGGTCGGGCCCGTGCATGGCAATATGATGGTAACCGCAGTAAGCATCTAAGAAACTAAGCCTGTTATGCCCAGCCGTCAAGTCCACAAGCTGGTCAATTCTGGGTAAAGGAAAGCTGTCTTTCGGACAAGCTCAGTTGACTGTCTTGTAATCGACACAAACCCTCCACTTCCCATTCTTCTTGGGCACTACCACTGTGTTGGAAATCCACCGAGGGTAGTGCACTTCCTGAATTGCTCGTGCCTTGAGCAAGTTCTTCACTTCCTCCGCAACTACCTCGGCGTGATGCAGCACTGACCTCCTTGTTCGCTGAATGACTGGCTTTGCGCCGGGGAAGACATTGAGGTGATGGCAGATAAAACTTGGATCGAGGTCGGGCATGTCGTAAGGCGTCCATGTGAAGAACTCGATATTGGCCATCAAAAACTCAACCATTTCGGTTCTTTCTTGGGCTGTGAGGCTGGAGCCGAGCAAGAAGAACTTGTCTGGATGTTCTGTATCAATTCGGACCTCCACTAATTCCTCGATGGCTTTGTCCTCTGCCTTAGTGCCCACATCATCAAGAACTCCCCGGTCCTTCGGTCCTTCTATCATTTGAACGAAGCCTTTTGCAACCTGGCTGCCGTTAGTTGCCACAAAGCACTGCTTTGACATGACTTGATCTCCCTAAATTTCTTCGATTGCCCCCATAGCCGAGGGAAATCTTATCACCTGATGGTAGGTTGATGCCACGGCTTGCATCGCGTGAAGCCATTCCCTTCCAAGGATCATGTTACAAGTTGATAGTACTTGCAATACCCAGAACTCCACTTGCTTGACCACAGACCCCGCTTTGACTGGCAGGATAATCTTTCTACAAGGCCACTCTGGTTGTGAGTTGAAACCAACCAGTGGCGAAGTCACCAAGGCCAAGTCTATATCACGGAGCTTGAGCTGCTTGAATGCATCGTAGTACATGATCTCGACTGAACTTCCCTGATCGATCAAGATTCGTTTGACATCAAATTCCTTGACGCGAAGCGTCACCACTAAGGCGTCATTGTGCGGTGTCTGAATGCGCTCTAGATCCCTTGAGGAGAAACTAAGCACATCTTTTTCTTCGGTCTTCCCCCTCTTGATCGCAGGCTGAATTGACAAGACTTCCCTCATGTGTTCTGCCTTTTTGATCATACCCCGGAGCTCGCATACCCGCGCCGGCTCCACTATGCTGTGGATGACATTAATAACTCCTTGTGAAGGCGTATCATGGTCATCTGGTCCCCGCGGATCGACCGGAGCTTGGTTTGCTTTAACACCCCCATCAATGTAAAGGTCCAAGTGTCTGGCTGTGACTAGCTCTTCTAAATGTTGCCTCAGAGGCAGACAATCCTCTGTCCAGTGGCCGCGCTCTCGGTGAAATGTGCAACGGTACCTCGGATTGAAGCCCTTCTGACCGTCACCCAACTTAGCTGGAAACCGGACATATTCCTCGTTGCGGATTTCACTAAGTATGCGATAGATTGGAATCTTGAAGACCGTGGTGATACCTATCCTGGACTTCAACCTTCTGTTTGCATCCGCTACGTCATCTCGGGGGTAGTCATCCCGGTCATTCCGACGTCCCCTACCCCGGTTTTTACGGTTTGAACCACGGTCCGACTCCTCTACTCGGTCATTTGAGTAGCTGGACTCTTGCCCAACCGCGTGCACTTTGCCTGCTGTCCTCTTGTCTGTCGTTGCCGGAGTTGCCTTTACGGTGGACGCTGACGTATCATCCTCAACTCGGATGTGCTCATTGATGTGCTGCATGAGCTGGCCCATGGACGTCGGCTGGTGCATGGTAAGTGAGTCCCGCAGTCTATGTCCGACTGGGAGACTACGCTTGTATTAAGTGATTGCAAGGTTAACAGGGCAATCCAAGATCTCGTTGACGGTCTCCCAATATCTGGAGTTGTACGCCTTCAATGTGTCACTCGGCTCCATCTTGACGCTCAGTAGGTGATCAACTTCCTTTAATGTTTTGGTGTTGGTTTTGAAACGCGTCACAAAGGCTTCGGCCAACTGATTGCACCTTTCTATGCTTCCCTCCGGCAACCTCTCAAACCATTTCAGGCCCAGTTCGCCTAAACTTGACGGGAAGATAAGGCACATAAGTGCATCATTCCGCCTATGTCCGGCCATAACCTGTCGGAAGTGGCTTACATGCATGTAGGGATCGGTCTTTCCGTCATAAAGCGTAAATTTAGGTTGGTGGAAGCCTGCCGGAAGCGGTGTTGTTTCAATCTCCAGGGAGAATGGGGTGGCGCTCAGCCTTGCCAAGTCCAAATCTACAAGGAGCGGCGCTGCTTGGCGAGGTGGAGGCATTCCGACCTCCTCGCTAGCGTGAACTTCGTAGGATAGCCGCTGAAATGCCGGCACCCTTTGAGCCTCTCGCCGGCGAGCTCGCTCTTTTAAGACTGCCCGCAAATCCTCTGAATGAACAGAATAAGAGTACCTCGACGTCATCGCCGGACGTGAGGGTTGGTAAGTGCTATCTTGCCTGCTGGACTTCTCTGCACGCACGTCGAAATCACTAACCTTGTAGCTTCTGGTAATAGAAATGGACGGAGTGTGTCGCTGACTCTGACTGCCTAAACGCCGGGGTTGAGTGCGCTCATTGTGGTCTCCCACTCCAGCTACACCCTTCCCTTTGACATGCCGCTTCAGTTCCTCCATCTCCGCTGCCATTCGCCGGATGACGGCGTCCTGGTCCTTTAGCTTGTGTTCCAAACGTCTGGCGTGTGATTCTCTCCGTCGCCGATGACCGTCTGGACTCCGTGAATGACCATAACTTCTTCCGCACTTATCTCGCGCGTCCCTCAATTGTCCTCCTAGGAATGTCTCTAGGTCCACCATTGGAAGGATGTCGGGATGTCCTTCTCTCCGTCTGCCCGACTCCGGGGTAACTCCGTCGATGGCGGACAACGAAAACTCATCGTTGTTCGCCATGGACGGCGATCAGACGAGCGTGGAAAACAAGGTTTTGTCTGCAGTGTTCCCACAGATGGCACCAATTGTACGGGGAGCAAATATTCCGGCAAGCCCGTACTCCTTTCCTCCAAGCTCCGTTTCTGTCCGATCACCTGAAAGCACAACGGCGGTGAGCTACTCGGCGGTGTATGGCCGGAAAACCCCTCCGACGATTAAGTTAGCATACACCTTGGGATAGAGTGAGAGAGAGAGGAAAGTGTTTGAGTGTAAGAGTTTCTTACAGAGTGTTCGTCCGTCGCGTATGGGGAGCGCAGACATGCTTATATACCCTCTGCACCCCAAATCTACTCCTAGTGATCTCTCGACATGTGGCTCTGCTATCCCATCTGTCAGCACAAGTCTTGCTGAGCATCACCTAACCCAACTGCCATTCCACTCAACTGGGAGCTTGGCAACCGGGCAACATTACCTCGGCTATCAATGGCTATACTTCACTTCAAGCCCAAGTGCACCTGATGTCGTGGTGCTCTTATAACCAGGTTCATTTCCAACCGTGCTCGACTGCATTCCGGCAAAGCCGAGATAGAGATTGATCACACTGGTCATGCGGGGCTAAGGGCGCGTGTATTACAACCGAGCAACGCGCGAGCCGTGGAACCCTTGCCTGACTGAACCTTAACCTGACCGGCCTCTGTGCCAACGAAATTAGGCAGCTTGGTTCCATGAGGCCTTTGCCATTGCCGAGCAAGATCACGGCCCAATCTCGGAGCCAAATACCTCGACCCAACCCCGTCCGGCCCAATCTGTCCGGCTAATTCCACGGCCCAATCTCAGATCGTTAATCTCCCTCTCAACATCATATTACAGATGATTAATCACTTCACATAGCGAGATGTATTTGTGATTTGGATGTTTTCATTATTTTTTCTTTTCGGGTTTAAATATTGTTATGTGATTTTTCTTGATTAGTCGTTATTGAATTTATTTTATATAGTTGATATTTTAATTTAATTAAAAGTGTTTATTTTACAATCTTATAATTATATATATATATATAAAATATAAAATCATTATATGACAATCCAACTATAACATATTTATATTTAATTTTTGGATAAATTACAAATACCTCCTTATCAAAAAAAATTATTTAACATAATTAATTGAAAAAGTGAAATTTCTAACTGTTCACCTATACAATAATAAAATTATATGAATTATTAATTGAAATAAAATTTTAACATTATTAAAAACTGTTAATTAACTTGATGATTTATTAATAAAATGACCAATTTGTCATGAAATTAGAAACCTTTGGGGCATAATGTATTTTCTAAAGCCACATGAGGTAATTTGTAATTTAAGTAAACCTCAAGGATGTGTTTTTAATTTACCCTTAATTTTAAAACAATTTTTATATAATTTCTATTTCTACAGATTTTTATTTTCCAAATGAATATAAAAGAAAATTAAATAGTTAGAATTACTTTTAATTTTATGTTACTAATTTTTATTCTAATTTAACTATTATTTTTCATATCAAAATGAGTACTAATTTTATTATTTTATAATTTAATATATATCATACAAAATTCTTATATGATAATTACACTTTTATGATATGATAGAACTAAAATTATCAAAATACACAAATAATTTAACTAAAATTGATATATATATAAGTATTCAAGTAACAATTTCATAGAACGATAGTGCCAATATTATCAAAATAAATAATTAAAATCATACTGTAATTTTAATTTTATTTTTTTATAACACACATTTTACAATCAAATATGTTTTTTTTAAAAATAGTACGTGCATTGCACAGGTCAACTGTTAGTGATTGTAATTGTAGGTGTTGATTTTCGACCACACAACCAAACATGGAACTCAGTTGGAGAGCACCGGTAGAATAGATTAAGCCCAAATAACTTGTCACAGAAAGATAGGAATCCGGCGGTGGTTCGTCCACCTGGGGCCACTCTGACGATCAAGTCAGTAAATAAATATCTCTCAAAAGATAACAAATTGTACTTAAACTCACCAGGAAGAACTTACTTTAGACCCATGAGGGTGCCCTGCTTTTATAACCAGCAGTGACCTGATCCTTTTAGAAGCCTCACTTCAGTAGACTCAGGCTCAATGTTCATCTTAAACTCTCGGCTAGATAGGGATAAACTCTCCTTGAGCCTTATCCTTATTCTAATTGAGGCCCCTCCTTGTTCTAGGACTATTGTCTCTTATCCAAATATCTTAGATTCTGGTATCTCCGTAGATAACCTCGGCCCAGCCAAGATCATCTCAGCAACATGACCAAGCCACATAGCACCTCAGCTGACACTCCGGTGCCACCTTAGCCACGTGCTGTTATTCATAAAATACTTTCCCACAATTGCTCCTAGGTTCTATTGCCTCGGCAATCTGAGGTAATGGAATTTACATCGTTTGTCTATATAGTACGTCGGCTAACAATCCATTCATCTCTGCGACTGAGATCATGACTCATCGGTTTCAATTTCCCAAGACTCAACTATCTATCTTTATCAATGTCCAAGAACTAAGAACCAAGAACCAAGTTCTTTAAGCTCCCTAATCGAGATCGTTTCTATAGCCGAGGTTTTCTCTTCATTAAATCAAGAACTCCAAGAGTTTTATCTGCGTATAAGCTGTCACGCACGGTTTTCTCAATCGTTTCCTCAACGCGTCCTTTTCTCATTGGTTCGTATCTAACATGAGCTATCAGGTTGCGTCACTTCTGTGCACTCCGCTTGATAGACACGTCGTCCAAGGTGTATTCATTTCCTTTTGCCATCTTTTCAGTTTTTAACAAAAATCCTCTTTCTCTCTCTTCGTTCTCTTACTTCGCATTCTTTCTCATTCTTTCCTCACACTCAAACTCTCTCTCTCTCTCTTTAAAAAACCCCCATTTTCGAACCTCTAAAGCTCTACAACTGCCTTTTCCAGTGAATCCTCTGTTACTCCATCTTGATCTAAGGCATTGTCTGACTCCGGCGCACCCTACTCCGACGTGCTTATCCTCAGTCCTATTCAGTAAGTTACACAACTTCTTTCTGTTTAACTTATGTTTTTTATTTGTGATTTGCTTCAAATCTTCTATCTGTGCGTATTGCATGTTGTTGTATGCCGTTTCCATCTTCATGTTCTAGTCATTGTTTCCGTTTTTTGAATCTTGAATCCGTGTACTATTCTTCACACACTCACCCAGTGACTTGAAGTTTTGGGTGTTTATATCTATTTTTTGCTTCAATCTTGATTTCTGAATTATATTTCTTGTCTGGTCTTCTTGCTCTGTTTTCAGATTCTGCCTTCGAGTTTTTTGGTTCACTTGCATAGACCATAGGCTTGGGATTTTCTTAGAAATCAAATACTTAGGAAAAATTGAACCAAAACTCCCCTTAGATCTGAAAAAACCCTAGCTCCGGTGCCAGTTTAGGATTTAGCCGAGGTTTTTAAACCCATACCAAATATTCTTTTCTGAAATTTTGCATCAATCTTCTCTAAGCCGACATCATGGGAATGTTTAGGTGGAGAGTTGACACCCCTGCCAAGTGGGAGTACTTTAGGTAAGAGTTTTCCATTCCAGCTGACGTTCAGATAAGGTTGGCTGGAGAGGAAGACTCTATTATGCCAGTTGGGGACTCCATGCCCTTTCCTGTGGTAATATTTATCAAGTGTGGACTTTGGTTTCCCTTAGACATCCTTTCTAAGAAAATCCTCCACTGCTACAAACTCAACCCTATGCAGTTGGCCATTAATTCCTATAGGGTCATTAATGGTATAATTGCTCTAGCTCGCCGAGAAAACGCTAGGATAATACTAGCCGACATCCAATTTTGTTATACCATGTGGCCTAAAGTCTGAAAAAGGCTACATTTATTACCTCAAACCGAGATCCACAGCCTACAAAATCATAGCCGACCTCCTAGACTCCAACAAGGGTGCTGGAGATGATTACCTGATTGTCTCGGATAATTGAGAGTTTACTCCTGATGATGATCTTCATCTCTTCCCTCTGCGCCGAACGGCGTTTAAAGAGGATGAGGGTAAGAACTAAGTGTTAACTTCTCTATTTTAAGACTTTATCACTTTACTTCCCTTATTTGTTTTAATATCTGTTGTCTTCTCTCTACAGCTCTTCCTCAACCATCAAAAGACTTCTGTCATTCTTTCTTCCCTAATAAGGACCTGAAAAGGCTATTGGGCCTGCCTATTGATCGGCGCAAGGCTCCTTTTCTACTCAATTATATCCCAATATACAAGTCGGCTCTACCTAACATTCCTAGACACAACAAGACTCCTCTATCTGCTTTAACTCCTCCAACAGTCTCATTTCCAAGGCCAGATCAGGCCTCCACCTCTGAGCCAGTTGAGCAGCTATCCACTTCTGCCCCTCAACTAATTCCTCAATCTCAGCGCCAACATCGAGCTCCAGTTTCCACTCCTGCCGACAGAACTCGTAGTCGCCGACACCGAGAATTAGAGGCATCAGCTCAGTACACTGCTAACCCTTTCATAGCCCTTCAAACAATCCATTTTGGCTCCAAGGTTACTGTTGCCTCCACCACTGAAAAAATGGGCCGTGCAAAAATCATTTTGGACAACTTGCTTGCCGACATTCTTGGCGTGGTGTCGGTCCATTCCTCTTCCCCTTCCCAATCGCAGCCAAAACCCAAAGCAAAAAGAGTTAAAAAGGCCAAGGCCAAACCCAGCGCCACCGAAGTAGAATCAGAGGACACAATGCCAATTTCAAAATTGACTGAAATAGAGAAGTTTACATCTGCCGAGAAGAGGCCTACTGAGGCCGAGGCATTCGATCAATCTAGATCTAAAAATTCAAAGTTCGGGGGGTCTTTTGAGCCTGAGCCCTTTGTTTGTCGTGCGGATGAGCCTTGGGCCCCGTTCGTTAAGGTCGGTGACTGACCTTTTTTAGGCGGGGACAATGCGCTTGACAGTCTGGAAGTCGGTGCTACTTTTTCCACCACCGTTTTCCTCTTGGCCGACATTAATCGGATGGCCGAGCTCTCGGAGTACGAAAACTATGCAATGATGATGCAGCACTGCGTTTTGGTAAGTTGTAGTACTTGTAAACTTTGGTCTAATTTCAACTCTGGTTTCCATACTTAACAAAAATTTCTTTCCATTCTTGCAGGCCATCCAACAAGGTCACTCCCTCGTAGTTAAAACCGAGGAGTTCAAGAAAGAGCTAATCCACAAGACAAAAGTGACAGCTAAGCTCCTATCTTCACTTAACAACGCCGAGGCCTACATCCGAAGCTTGCAGGACTAGGCTAAAGCTGTCCAGCTGGCCTAGAGCAAAGTCGAGGATCGCGCTGAAGCTGCAGAAAACGTTGCTAAGGTTGCCAAAGCTGAGGCAAAAGAAGTTAAAGATAAGGAGTCTCAAGCCTAGACTGAGCTGCAAGCGGCGCTTTCCACCAAGGTGGCCGAGATAAAGGAGGCGGATGAAAAGGCCTATGCCGAAGGGGCAGCCAACGTCCGTGATGAATACAAAAAGTAAGTCAAACAGACATGCAACAAGGGTTACACCCTTGGTTAGATGGCTGCTTTGAAGGAGTTAGCTATCCCTGACGACCCACCCCTCCGGGACAATAACCGACTTGTAATGCCATTCCCTCCCGCTCCAAGCCAATCTGAGGATGAGGCAGGGGATGAAGAAGTTGAGACCGATAAGGACGGCATCGCCGATGTTACTGAGAAGACTGAAGTTGCTGGGGCTAAGTCCCCAACTCTAAATGAGCAAGTCCTGGACTTGACTCAGGATGACAAGGACGAGGTCTCCAAGAACACGCCTAAAGTTGAGGTTGAAAGCGCCGAGAAGAGCCTTGACAAGACTTTTCTAGAGAACGAGGCCAAGAAAGTTGCTGAGAAACTTTTCCAGCTGTTTGCTGAGGCCGAAACACAACCAACCGGCGATACAGAACAGTTTGTTTAGAATCTTTTCTTTGTTTGTACTTTTTCTTTTGTTTTGAACAGTGTTTGTTTTATCGAGCCAATGTGCCTGCTTATGTACTTGAACAAGTTGTCTCTTTCTTAATGCAACTCTTCTATTTTCTTCTAAATGTTGAATGTAGACTTTATTTGTCTTGACGACTTAGAATAATTTTCCACTTCTTCAAAGTACACCTTAGTTATGTATTTACCTCGGGGTAAAATACCTTAGATGCTTTTTTCATTATTACCTCAGCTGATTTCGACTTGTAAATTTTTCTGAAATTTTAACAAGTGTTAAGCTAATTCTAACTTATAAACTTTTTTGAAATTTCAATAAGTGTTAAGCCAATTCTAACTTGTAAATTTTTTTGAAATTTTAACAAGTCCCAAACTCTTAAGTTTATTCATCATTCCAACTCCCTGCCTCTTAATGCGAACCTAAGTTCCACTTAAGTTCACATTAAGCATATATCTATGGTCTCTCGCCGAAGTCAGATCCAAACAAAGACTAGCCGAGGTGTTTTAACCTTGGTTTCTCTGTTAATCTAATTGAAATGGACTTAGTCCCGTTCTGAGTTTGACTCTACTGACATGGCAAGTCTAGATTAATTCAACTTAGTTCAACTCTATTATATGCAAGTATAATTCAACTCTGCCATATAATAAGTCTAAGTTATTTGTCATGTTTCATTCAGAAACATTGCTAACTTAGTTCAACTCTATTATATGTAAGTATAATTCAACTCTGCCATATAATAAGTCTAAGTTATTCGTCATGTTTCATTCAGAAACATCACCAACTTAGTTCAACTCTATTATATGCAAGTATAATTCAACTCTACCTTATAATAAGTCTAAGTTATTCGTCATGTTTCATTCGGAAACATCGCCATAAGACTGGTCAGTCCTATCACACAAATTTCAAATTCATAAAAATCAAACTAAAATTTTATTATTACTTCGGCTAATGACATAAACTTCGAAAAAAAAAATCTAATGATAGAAAAACTTCAAGTTGCAAGTGTTTCAGGGTTTTGGCAACTCTTTGCCATCACTGTCTTCAAGCCGATATGCCCCATTGCCGGGGACCGAGATGATTCTATAAGGCCCCTCCCAATTTGGACCAAGCTTGCCCTTTTTAGGATCCTTCTTGTTGTCGACTACTTTCCTCAGCACAAGGTCCCCAACTTTGAATTCTCTTGGGTTAACTTTCTTGTTGTAAGCCCTAGCAAGCTATTGTTGGGATGCCTCCAGCCGAATTGCTGCTCTCTCTCTTCTCTCCTCTAGAAGGTCCAAATCTTGGGCCAAGAATGCCTCATTGTTCCCATTTTCCACTCCTTGGGTTTTGACCCTTGGAATGCCGACTTCTAGTGGGATAACTGCTTTAGTGCCATAAGCCATGGCAAATAAAGATTCTCCAATTGATCTTCTCGGCATAGTCCGATATGTTCAAAATACATTGGACAACTCCTCCACCCATTTTTCCTTTGCTGCTTCCAGTCTCTTTTTGATCCCATCCAAGATAGTCTTATTAGATACTTCTGCTTGACCATTGCTCTGAGAGAAACTTGGAGTAAAGTAGTAGTTCTTGATTTTGTAATTTACATAGAAGCTTTTGATTAACTTACTGTCAAAATTGTGTACCATTGTTTGCTATTATTGCTCTTGGGATCCCAAACATGGTGATGATGTTCTTCCATATGAAGTTCTTCACATCAATATCTCGAATCTTCGCAAGGGGTTCAGTTTCTACCCACTTTGTGAAGTAATCAGTTGCTACCAGCAGAAACTTCCTTTGCCCAGTTGCTTGGGGCAGTTGTCCAATTAAGTCCATGCCCCACTAGGCAAATGGCTAAGGGCTGGATACTGGGTTCAAATCTGCTGCTAGTTGATGTATCAAAAGTGCAAACCTTTGACATTTCTAGCACTTTTTGACGTAGGCTTCAGCGTCCTTCTGCATGTAGGCCCACCAGTACCCCTAAGTAATAGCCCTATGAGCAAGTGATCTGCCCCCAACATGGCTTTCACATACCTTTTCATGTATTTCATACAATAAATCTTCAACCTGGGAGGGATGCACACACCTCAAAAGGGGACCAATGAAGGATCTCCTGTAGAGGTGATCATCTGCTGTTAGGCTGAACCTGGCCGATTTCAACCTGGTCTTATGTGTTTCTTTTCAGTCGTTTGCCAGCTTGCCATCTCTAAAGAACACCACTATTGCATCCATCTAACTTGGACCCATCTCTACACACATTACTTCGTATTCTATGATCAGTGGTTCCACACTTGGGCTTGACAAATAATCAACCATTATTGTCCTTGCTTTCCCTGATTTCATTGCACTACCCAAGTTAGCCAAGGCATCGGCATAATTGTTATCATCTCAGTTAACCTGCTGTAGCCGGCAATCTTGGAACAATGCTAGCATTCTAATAACTTCTTTGACATAGGCTATCATTCTTTCATCTTGGATTGCGTACTCATCTATTTCCTGATTCATAATAAGTTGGGAGTCACAAAAGACTACTACCTCATCAGCTTTAATTGTTGCTGCTAACGTCAACCCTGTGATCAGCGCCTCATACTCTACTTCATTATTTGAGGCCTTGAACCCCAATCGAATAGACTGCTCTAACATTCACCCATCTAGTGATACCAACATTACTTCTGCCCCCGCTCCTTGCTGGCTTAAACTTTCATCAACAAACATGCGAAAGGAGTCGCTGATGTAGATGTCACATGGCTTGGTTTTTCTTCTTTCTTTTGTTTTGCCTGAGTGGGGTTCTTTGGCCCCAGTTGGGTTTCTTCTTGCTCTCCTGGGCACTCCAAGCCACGGCTCACCGGAGTCCAATGTGAGATGGCACCAGGTGTGAACTTGGCCACAAAGTCGGCCAACACCTGGTCCTTAATTGCTGTTATGGGCCTGAATTCCAGGTCATATTGGCTTAGCACTATTGCCCATCTGGCTACCCTGTCTGTCAGATCTCCTTGTTGTAACAAGGACTTTAAAGGATGCTCAGTCAGTATCACGATCTTGTGGGCTTGGAAGTAGTGATTCAGTTTCTTCGAAGCCATTACCAAGGCTAGCGTCAATTTTTCCAAAGGAAAGTACCTGGTTTCTGCGCTTGCTAGGGTTTTACTCATTTAGTATACTGCCATTTGTTTTCTCTTCTCTTTTCTTCTCTAATTACCACTGCACTCATTGCGTACTCTGAAACTACCAAGTATAAGAACAGTTCCTCCCCAAGTACTGGATTTGAAAGAACTGGAGCTATTGTCAGGTATTTTTTCAAGTCGGCCAAGGCGACCTCGCACTCTTCCGTCCACAAAAAATCTGTGGCTTTCTTTAACAAACTAAAAAATGGTTTACATTTATCCGAACTTCTACTTATAAACTTGTTCAGGGCTGTGGCCCTTTCACTCAACATTTGCACTTGTTTTGCCGATATTGGGATTTTCAAGTCAATGATGGCCTTGATTTAATCCCGGCTTGCTTCAATGCCTCTTATAGTAATCAAGTATCCTAGGAACTTACCAGACCCGACTCCAAATGCACATTTTGAAGCATTGAGTCAGAGCCGATATGTCCTCAAGATGTCAAAAACTGCCTTCAAGTTGGCCAGATAATTTCCAGGTTCTTTGGTCTTCACAACCATGTCATCAATGTACATTTCTACTGTCTTGCCAATTAGATGTCTAAATATTTTGGTTACTAACCTCTAGTAGGTTGCTTCTGCATTTTTCAGTCCGAAAAGCATCACTCTGTAGTAGTACAGTCTTTAGTAGTACAGTCTTCTTGCGATGATAAATAAAATCTTTTCTTCATCAGGGGGACACATTGCTATCTGGTGGTATCCCTTGTAAGCATTTAGAAAGCTTATCCTTCCATGCCCTGAAGTGGTATCTACTAATTGGTCAATCTTGGGAAGTGAAAAATTGTCCTTGGGGCAAGCCTTATTCAGGCTGGTGAAATCAACACAAACCCTCTACTTGTCATTCTTGTTTTTCACTACCACAATGTTGGACAACCAAGTAGGGTAGTTCACCTCTCGAATGGCTTTGGCTTTCAGCAGTTTGTTCACTTCATCCTCAACATGCATCAACGTCGGGCTCTTTGCTCGCTGGATGATAGGTTTAGTCGACCTGTCTACATTGAGTATATGGCATGTGACCTCAGGGTCAATGCTTGGCATCTCGTATGGCGTCCAGACAAATACCTCTATGTTGGCCCGTAAGAAAGCTTCCAACTCCCTCTTCTCTTCCTCGGCCAAGCCTGAGTCGAGAAAGAAGAAGCGCTTTTCTTCATTTTCTTGGTCCAGAATTTTTTTCAAGGCTTCCTTACTCTTCTCGGCTAGTTCTTTGCTGACATCATCTATAACTTCCATGTTCTCATCTTTAATTTTTGCTATTTCTATCTCTCGCACGTTGTAAGTGGATTTCATTGTTGCTATGGAGCAATTTTTTGCCTGCACCAAATCCCCTTTAACTTCTTCAATACCATGCTCTGCTGGGTACAACAATAGTTGGTGCAGCGTTGAGGGAACAGCCCTCATTGCGTGCAACCATGGCCTTCCTAAGATAATATAGTAGGGAGAGGAAGTGTCAATTACTGTAAATTCTGTGTTTACCTTCCTGGTGCCTACCTGCACCTCCAAATTCATTGCTCCTAGAGGCCATATCGGCGTTCCATAGAACCCGACCATTGGGCTGTTAGACTGCTCCAAATCATCTTGATGAAGGCCCAACTCCTTGTAACATCGGACATATATGATGTCACAAGAGCTGCCTTAGTCGATCAGAATGTGCCTTACCTGGCATTCCCTAATCTTGAGAGTCACTACCAAAGCATCGTTATGTGGATGCTGCACCATGTCTAAGTCTTCCTCAGTAAAGGACACCATTGGCCCTTGGTACTTGTTTGTCCTAGGCCCAAGGTTCTGAAAAGCGGTTGTAGTCGCCGTAACGGTGGCGGTGGCGCGGTTGCAGTTGCGGGGTGTAAAGGCCGTAGTGTAACGGTTGCGGTAACCGGAACCGTGAATTTTTTTATTTTTCGCACAATTTGAAAAAAACTTACCGATACGCATATTTTTTTTTCCATGATCATATTTATTAGGTTAAAAATAAATATTGATCAATTTTTGTAAATTTTTAAGTATGATCTAATATATTTCATATTTTTAAATCACTATAAACTGAGTTTTTTATATTTTATTTTAATAATTAATGACTTTATATTATACAAAAAATCAATCACTAACTATTATATATAAGATAAACAATGACAAAAGTAAAAGAATAAATAAGAGCCTAAATATATATATATACATATTTTAACCAAGCCAAATAGATAATGACCACACTTATTATTATTATTATTATTTTCAAACAATATATAGATAGACACACACAAACAAAATGGTTGAGTGATAACAGTTGAATAGAATAGCATGGGTCTTACAGCTTCAACAAATCAATAACATGTTCTTCATCTTCCCTCTACTCTCTCTCTATCTCTTGCTCCTCCATTTTCTCTCTTTATCTTCTCTTTTCTCTCTATCCCTCTTTCCCCATTTTCAGCTTTTTTTTTTTGTGTGTTTTTTTGAAAGAAACAGTTTGGAACTATTACGTAACAGTGCGTAAGAGGATGTTATGGCTGTTACAGCACCGTTACGACCGTTACGGCCAACACACCTGTAAATCTTAATTACATTGCAAAAGCGGCCGTAACAGGTGGCGATAACCGCTAAAACCGTTATGTAACGACATTACGTAACGGTTGCGGCCACTTTTGAAAACCTTGCCTAGGCCTCTTTTGCTGGACCTGACACACATGCTGTAAGTGTTTTACCTTCTGGGTTTCTCCTCATATATCATTCTCATTAACCTTGCAGTGGATCACATTGATCACCCAAGGTTCTGCTTGCTGTGGCGGTAGCGGAGGTGGTGCTACCGGTGCCTGGGGCAATCTCGCCTACTCTTCTCTCGTTCTGGCCTTATCTACCAGGTCCCTCAAGTGACCTTATCTAACCAGGTCTTCCAAATGCGTCTTCAGGGCTCTGTACCCCTGAGTCAAATGCCCATCCTCATTGTGGTAGGTGCAATGCTTCCCAAGGCTTTTCCCCATAAATTTGCCAGAAATCTTCTCTAGCGCTCTATAATATGACTAGTTCCTAATCCTTTCTAAAACTTTATAAACCGGCATTCAAAACACAGTGGTGAATGCTTGTGCAACCCTCAATTTTATCTCTTGCCTGTTAAATCCAGTATTACCTCAGCTTCGCTTCGGCGCGCCGTTTTTCTTTTCCTACTTTGGCGCCTTTATTTGCAGTGTGTTTTCTTTTGCTCTGGCATATTTCTCGATCTTTGCCATGAGCTCCTCCATACTTTTTGGTAGAGTCTTCGCCAGCAACTTTCGAAGCATGTAATCATCCTCCAGGCCATTCTTAAAAGATACAACTGCCAACTCCTGGTTTCATCTTGGTATTCGGTTGAACACCTAAAAATACCTTTTGGCGTATACCTTGAGGCTCTCACCCTCGCCAATTTTCAAAGCCATCAGAGAGTCTACCTTTAATGGTTGCAACTTGTTCATGACAAACTTGGCCACGAACATCTCGGCCAAGCCTTCCCAACTCTTCACAGTTCCTTTCGGCAACTTGTGAAACCAATCCGATACAATTTCCCTAAAGGATGAAGGGAACACCTTACATAGCAACAGTGCGTTCCTGGTATACAACGCCATTGAATTCATGTACAAGCCAACGTGAAAATTCAAATCAGACTTATCGCCATATATCTAGAACCTTGGCATATAGAACCTTTTGGGGGCCTCAAACCTATCCAACTCGACTGAGAACGGCGTTCTTGGTTTGACAGATGATATGACCTCGGCATTTTGCCATTAAATCTTCCTTAGTCCGACCAGGAGCTCGGCTGTCAACGGATTTCAGCCGTTTTGGTGCGCTACTCCCAATGTCGTTATGCCTCTTGGACTTCTCTTCATTCACCGTGTCAAAACAAAGTTCCTTCCCCTGAACATGCCGATATTCCTTGACGTAAATTCCCTTGGTCCGAGGCGTCCTCTAAGACTCTTCTATCACCGACTCTACTCATCTGGCATCGCGAAGGCTGATGTGAGTGTTCTCTCACCCTGTCATGCTGAGGGACTGTTGGGATTGCTTTCTGTCCCATTTTCTAGGTGTCGTTCTTGGTCGCTGGAATCGGCGTGTCCTTCAATGGAAATGGTGGTTGCATGACGTTGTTCTGCATCATGAAGTTGACAATTGATTGCAGGTCTGCCAACTTGTTTGTTATTCCCTTCATTTCGCCGTCCCTCCTCATACATCTATCCTTCCATACCTAGAGGTCGCTTTCGTTGTAATACTCGTCTCGGCCTAATTTCTTCAGTGCGTCTGCCTCTTGGCCAACATCTTTCTCTCCGAGATTCGGATCCCGGGGTCCTTCATCATGGTTTTTCTTCTCTATGTTAGGATTGGCATGTTTACCACTCCCACTAAGGATATCGTCCACAATTTTCTCTTTCTGTCCGTCATTGGCCATCTATTCTCCTTACGTTCCCACAGACGGCCTCAAATTGTGGGTGTTAATTTCCGACCACACAACCAAACAGGGAACTCAGCTGGAGAGCACTGGCAGAATAAATTAAGCCTAAACAACCTGCCACAGAAAGATAAGAATCTGGCGGTGGTTCGTCTACCCGGGGGCACCCTGACGATCAAGTGAGTAAACAAATATCTCTCAAAAGATAACAAATTGTGCTTAAACTCACCAAAAAAAACTTACCTCAGACCCATGAGGGTGCCTTGCTTTTATAACCGACAGTGACCTGATCCCTTTAGAAGCCTCACTTCAATGGATTCAGGCTCAATGTTCATCCTGGACTCTGGGCTAAATAGGGATAAACTCTTCTTGAGCCTTATCCTTATCCTAACTGAGGCCCTCTATGTTCTAGGACTCTTGTCCCTTATCTAAATATCTCGGATTCCAGTATCTCCGTAGATAACCTCGGCCTAACCGAGATCATCTCGGCAATATGACTAAGCCACGTGACACTTCGGCTGATACTCCGGTGCCATCTTAGCCACGTGATGTCATTCATAAAATACTTGCCCACAGTAACTATTATGGAAATAATTAAAATTTATTTGATTTTAAATTTCTTTTATCTATACATTTTAAAATATGTTTAATTATTATTTAATATTAATATTATTTTTTAATTATTTATATGATACCGTGCATAGTATGAGTGTAATATTAATATGTATATATATTGATAATAATATAACAAACAATAATTTATTTGGTCCAATTCTAAAATGGGATCGTATTCATTAGGAATTCATCAATTTTCACAAATCATCTCTTTCCCATTGAGATATTGATCACCACTAACTTTCAAGATTTAAAAGCAAAACCTCAAACGATTATGTTGTTGGGGCTCATGTTCCTGGAATTTGCATTGAAAGAGAGGATCAACCTCCTCAGCCAATAGAGAGAATAATTGCTCTGAATTAAAAGCAAATAATAAATCTATGAACAGAACGAATAAAAAAATGGGAAAATTAGTCTAAGGTTCTTCTCCCATTTTTAGTAATGGAAGAGATCCACAAAATTATTTTTTGATGTCTAAGGTCCCTAAACATATATCAGAGAAATTTGACTCTTTGTCTCTTCTCACTTACTCACTCTCTCACACTCTCTCTCTCTCTCCCCTACATCAAACCAGTGCTTCGTCTGTCTCCCACCGCTGCCGAGGATCACCATCATTTGCACACTGCCCATTGCAGCAACTCCGAACACACTGACACCGCGACCCAAGTCGCTGTTGGCTTACACCGATACCATACCAACTCGCCAATCAATACTGTCTTCGCCAACATTTTAACATATATACGTATGTGTATGTATATAAGTATAGAAATTGTCCCTCACCTGGACAAAATTCGCCAAAATTTTGAAGCAAAGTTAGAGCATAACACTGAAAATTGAATCAATTTCACAAAAATGGTCTTTGAAATTGATGAATTACAGGAATAATATATATATATATATATATATAATTGTGTATATATGATGAATATGTGAAGATGAGGTGGTGATCGATAAGATGGATCAAGCTCAGCGAAGGGTGAAGGGTTTTGCTTTTCTCCACAACCAACAGTGCCTTCCAGTGGACACGCAATGCAAATCCTCTTGATCTTTTTCCCATGGCCTTCCAACTGTGGGTTCAAATACAAGTGCTGGCAATATGGAAAGGTTTGTCTGGGATTTTCTCTGGGTTGTGGAGTCCAGAGAAATTCTTTGGGTTGAGAGCATTTCTCTGGCTATATTTTTCTGGGAATTTTCTCTGGGTTGTGGAGTCTAGAGAAATTCTCTGGGTGAGAGAATCTCTGAAATGTTTGTTTGAGAATTTCTCTGAGATGATGAAGATACAATACTGTGCTTGAAAAGGGGAAAACATGTGGTTTAACTTGGTACTTATCATCAATTAGCATAGTATTCTGTGGATGGAAATTATTTTTCATTATTTTTCTTGGTAACCAAACAAACTTTATGCTTTATAGTTCACTTGAAATCCAAAGAAAATTCAGAGAAAATCTCTAGATTGGAATCCAAAATTTCTCAGACCTTCCTAGAATTTCTCTGGAGAGAAATTCTCTGCCATGTTTAATTTTCTCTGGTTTGAACCCCTCTTCAAAGAAGATTGGGTTTTAGATAATGTGACTCATCAATATATAGAGAAGATGAATATGAGTTCCTCATAGCTCAAGTTTATCTATCTCTCTCTCTCTCTCTCTCTCTCTCTCTCTCGCTGCCAGAGAAATTCCCATAATTTGTTTGACACCAAGAGCGAAGGCAAGCAAAGTATGCTGCTCAAGCGTCTGACCATCCTTGGAAATACCGGTTTCAAAATTACTAGTGGTGGAGTTGATGAAATCACGATGGCCAGGAGCATCAATGACAATGCAGTAGTATTTTGTGGTCTCAAACTTCCACAAAACAATATCAATGTTCCCTGTTGAAAAATATTTCTCCAGCTGCAAATCATGCATGAATATACTTTGCTTCAAGAAATGATATCGAAAAGAGAAAACATGATGGGATGAAATGCACAAACATGCTTGCAGAAGTATCCTTGATGTTGATACAATAGTTAAACCTGTTGCTGTTAGGGGAAATAGAAGCAAATCAGTGTTGTTTGATGCTTGCATTCTTACCATGTTCACATTCAGAGGTCCAGAGGGATCTTAAACATTATGAAAATATTTAGTATCCTTTATACTATAAAATCTTAATACTAGGGACCTTAAAAAAAATTCCCTAAAAAATATATATATTGACAGACATGATTTTTTAGAAACAAAACCCCACTAACAAATCTAGCAAAATTATATCTATCATTAATTTTTTATATTTTTAGCATTACTGTAAAGCAAATATCTAAAGGTACAAATAAACTATTTGAGATTTGCTTAAAATACGAATTGTCTTTTGTGATTTGAAAAATTACAAATATCTTCCTGTCAAAATTTTGTATTTAACTGAATTAATTGAAAAAGTGAAATTTCTAACTGTTCACCTATACAATAATAAAATAATCTAAATTATTAATTGAAATAAAATTTTAACATTATTAAAAAATGTTGATTAACTTGATGATTTATTAATAAAAAAATCTATTTGTTATAAAATTAGAAACCTTATAGGGCATAATATAATTTTTAAAATTACAGTAGATAATTTATAATTTAAGTAAATTTCAGAGGATGCATTTGTAATTTATCTAAATCTATGAGAAGTGAGATAGGAGTAATTGATTATATATATACTCAGTCTTGGTGGAGACCCTAGCAGGAGAAGACCCCAGCACCCCTACCTCCACGTGGGAGGTTGTGACTTGCAGGCAGAAAAAAAATAAAATAATAATAATAATAATAATAATTTGAGTCAATCACAAAACAGTGAAGGTGCTGGGAGTCATCCCCACTGGAAGTCCAACTCATTTTCTTATATATACTAGTGGATGTGCCACACATAAAGTACACAAATGATGTCCGTTGCAAAATGTATAATTTAAAAAAAGTGAGTGAGATATATTTTTTTATTGATCATTTATTTTATTTATTTTTGCAACAAAAAAAAGGTTAAATGCAGTCAAAGAATCGATAACATAAATAGTTAAATAATATATGTTATTAAACAGAGGTGGGAAAATCTGCATGTTTATATATAACTGAAAAAAATGAAGTTTTAACAATAAGAGTTTTGAGAATCTAAAGTATATTTTTATTTTATTTTATATATTTAAAAGTAGTATAAATGTTAGAACACATTCGATTTTTGTTTTAAAAGAAATTCTATTTATGAGATCTTTTAAACATTCAAAATTTAGGAGCAAAAAGTATTGGTCACAACTCAATTAAAAAATAATTTAAAATAACATAAAACATTTGCATGGTTTATTTTTAAATTCAGGGTGGTGTATCTCAAGTTAAAGTTCATTTAACATTTAAAAAAAAAAAAAAAAATCTAATGTTTGGGAGAAAAAAAGGTGCATATGGTATTCTCTTCTTCATTTTTTCACATAATTTCGTAATATAAATTACAAAATGTTATAATTTTTTTAATCATAAAATGTTATGATTTTTCTCACCATAAAATATCATAACAAAAATCACAAAATATGCTGATTTTGCTATTCGCTACTTTAAGGTGTACACTATAAAATTATTATTTATAACTTTACCACATAGTGGTATAACAGATCATAAATATTCATAATTTTTGTCATAAAAATCCTGACTTTTTTTTAGAGGTGCACGCTCTCAAAATGTCCTACTATTTAGATCTTTTACTCTTTTGTTCATATGCAATAAAACAAATTAAAAATTGCTATATCGGTCCTATTTAGTGTAATTTATTAAATCAGCTTATAGCTTATTCTTTTTCTTCTTTTTCTTTTAGTTTGAAAATTTATGAGAGTATTACGTATAGCTTTCGCTTATAACTTCTAAAAATAGCTTAAATAACCAAAACGTTGAATCTAAGGGACAAAAACGTTAATTGATTATTTTATCTTTTTTTGTCTTTAACGATTATTTTGGCCAAAATTGCTCATGCCAAACATTGTAATAAGATTTTCATAATTTTATACAACAATGTTTGAATTTCACATAAACGACCGATGACCCCTAGCTAAGCCGATAAATATTTCGGTCGCGGATCGACAAAGCCACGCACCTCCTCTTTATCTCTTCTCATTCAAAATTCAAAATACATTTAGATGATATAGATCTCTCATCTCTATGACGAGAGAGAGGCCGACAGCTCCGCTCCTCCCCTTCACTCCGATGCTCGAATCCTTCAGCTACTCGCCTTCACTTCGACGTCCTTCCCTTGACTCCGACGCCCGCCTCCCAAGTCTCTCTCTCTCTCTCTCTTTCCATCTCATTCGATAAAGGACGACTCCTCCCTTTCACACCGCTGACAGGTCATCCGTTTAACTCTGACGCCCTACTCTGTTCTCCCGATGTCCTATTCATAGAATCTGTTAGTAAATTGTTTTAAAAAAATTGTACACTGCATCATGATTTTCTAACCTTGTTTCGTTTCCTCCTTCTACAGTAAGCTTTAGAGTGATGCCTCACACAGATTGCTAATGATGCTAAGGAAATATCTAGAATAGATCGGGGGTCATTTCTATTTTAGAAGATTAGTGCACGTATAACAGTGTTATACAGAGAGAGAGAGAGAGAGAGAGAGAGAGGTCTACCTAAGTTCATAATAATTATTCTACATTTCTGGAACACAGAACACATGCATATAAAATGTATTTTGAGGAACACATTTATATGATTATATAGAGACATTTCACAGAGATTGTGTCACGCCCCAAACCCGCCATAAAAGTTTGGGCATGACCATTTGAGAAACAGACATAAATTCGACACATGTAACATATGGGGCCTGAACGGAAGCACCTGATAACAAAAATCTATTCCATTGAGCTATCACCATTATACCAGGATCGCAAACATTACATTAAGTAAATAATATACAGAAAACATACACCCGAACTTCAGTTACCTACAGGTACATACTTAGACCCAGCCCCACAATTGGGCGTATAACAAAAACATTAATGAAAGACAACCAAAGCGTAAGCCAAAAACCTAACAAAACTTTACAAAATGCACGGCTTCAGCTAAGTGCCTAGACACACAGAGGTTGACAAGAGAGAGACAAGCCTTAAGGGTTAGGACTGGCCTCCTGATTGATTACCTACAGAAACAGACAAAATACAGAGTGAGTGAAACTCAGTGAATAATAGTACATAAATAATATAATGATTAACTTGAATAATAAAGCATATAACTGCAGAAGCATATGATTAACTATATTCTGTAATTATTTGCAGTACGGCCATGGACCTAGTTTTCTTAACAGAGTGGCTTTAAGCCCAGTAATGTACAGAACGGCCTCAGGCCTAACATATCTTATAGATTGGTCATTGGCCCAACAGATACAGAACGGCCATCAACCCAGAAATAACAGAACGGCCATCGGCCCAGAAATAACAGAACGGCTTTAAGCCTGGTTCATATATGTATGGATTCAAGATGTGTCTCGCACGGATTCCAGAGGTGGCTCGCATTGCAGCACTTAGTTCCGTACAGCACTTTGTTCCATACCAGAAATCCATAAGTCTTACAGATCGAACAATTCATATCATGTCATATCATAAACGGAACGAATAAATAGAACCGAATACATAAACGGAACGAATAAACAGAACAAAATAACCCCAGATTCATAGTAATACTGTTCACAATTGTGCACATGAATTTCCCTCTATGATTTCTTACAAGTTGACATGGTTGTCTTGCGTATAACGGAGCATTAAGAATAGTTATTTACAGAGCATTAATAATAATTATTTACAGAAAACATATGTGTCATTTCAGTACTATTCATGGAGACAGAACAATTCCCATTCTAACGTGAGTCGCATAATGATGTTAGACTGTAGTATTCATCTCATAGGTTCTGAATGACCTTGGGTCCATGTATAACATAACAAAATAATCTTAGGTTCATGAGTAGCATACCAGAATGATCTTAAATTCACACAGATTTCATCATTCAAGGATGAACATAAAACGACATAGTTTGCTTATAGATAATAGAGGTTTAATTTTCGTTATAAACAGAACAGAATGATTCCAAAGCCATACCGATGTAAACAATTCTTTCAACGTTCACACCGATTTCCAACCGACATAATGTTAGTGTAATCACTTACGAGGAACAAAGCGTTAGTAACAACGATCATTAACAGTAAGTGAAATATACGTATGGCGTACTATTACTCACAGTGCTGCAATGGAGCGCTTGTCCCTCCCGGGTTATGACCTACACACATGCACAACTTATACATTAGCTCTTTTCCTTTCTTAAGTCATTTCTTGCTTTATTTTACTTCGAATGAATTTATAGGCATCTTAGGGACATCAAACACAGATTTCAAAAATACCAGAGGGTTAAGCATGCAAAACAGAGCGAACAAGATTTTGCAGCTTGGGCCGCACGTGCGGCTGTGAGCCCCGCACGTATGACAATGACCCCCGCACGTGCGGTGATCTACACAGTTTGCAGTTCGAAATTTCAGTTTTTGGCAAGCATTCACAAAGCTCTAATTAGGTCCTTTAATTAATGAAACATGGTTCAAAAATCATGTACAAAGATATTTCAAGCATACAACCATTTTAATATGAATTGATTCCTCAATTCCTTGCAATTCACAAATATAAACTAAACACTTTGAATCCCTACCATAAAATTCCCAAATATATATATACAATCATCCAAATCCATAAATGAGTTCAAACATGCAAAGATAGAATGGAATTCTTCTCCATAGAACTTAACTTAACCCCAAATCAATTCAATGAATTTGTATGATTAACAAAAGAAATCTTACTCATTTCCAAGAGAGGAATGATTCTAAGTATAACACACCTACCTTGAGCTTTTGAATCCTACAATCCCTCTTAACTTCCCAATTTTCTTCTTGATGAACTTCTCTCAAACCCTTTTCTTTCCTAATTTCTCTCTCTCCCAGGAGATTTCCTTACAATGGCTCTTAAGTCAAGTATGTAAAGAATATAAGCATATATCTTTAAAAGTGAGTAAAACAAAATTTAATCAGTTTAGTCATTCCTAATTGAAATTTCACAGAAAATCGTACTATGACCTAAAAATCATGCTGATCTTAAATGTAAACTCAATTTCAGATAATTAAGCTTCTAAGGCCTTCAATTCCTGATTCAAACACTAGAATTGTAACAGATATTTCTCACATTAAACAGATACACATCTACAAGCATAAGATTCACTCCATTAACTTACTTTCACATAAAATTCTACAATAAGTATTTAGATGCATAGAATAAGGGACCGAGAGTATACCAGAAAACATGTACTAGGGTTGGGTTATTACAGATTGATCAGTGTATGTATGTATGAAAACGAGAGAGAGAGAGAGAGAGAGAGAGAGAAGGAGAATGAGGGGTTTTGGAGTAACATTACCTGAGAAAATGCAATTGAAATGCGATCAAAGATCAGTAGAGTGAGAGATAGAAACAGCGACAGCGACAGAAACAGCAAGTTTCCAGAGAGTTATGGCTGTCAACAGAGGAGAGCTATGGCGGACAGACAAGGGAAGAGGGATAGGGATGAGGAAGAAGGAAATATGAGGTTCAGGGTTTACCCTTTCTTTTTTTTTTTTCCTTCTGTCACAGGTAAGTGTATCACACCTTGTCACAGTGCAATTGTTCTTCACATGACTACAAGCAGGTGCCAGCTCAGTGGGGGTCCTGGGGGTGGTTTTGAGTGGAGGTCTGTATCACTTTTGAATTTTATGAGTTCCGAATTTTACAAATTATCTAGCTGTATCTATATCATACAAAAGACACTTTATACAAAAATGGTTCTAGGAGATTCAAATTTTAAAATGAAAATTTTATATTTTTATATTTTTAAAATATAAAACATACAAGTGATATATTCTCATTGGGTAATAATTTTTGTATAAATTTAAAAATGCTTTAAAAATATAAAATATTTAATTTTACCAGTGTTTCAATCTCATTGGATCACTATTAACTATAAATTTAAAAAAAAAAAAATCAAACTCAATTTTTTTGTTAAATATTAGTTTTTTTGTACATATTCATTTGTTGAGTTAGAAATCATTGATTACAAATTTAAAACATGAGCAAAATTCATTTATTATCCCATGTGGTTTGAAGCATGAACACTTATTCTATTATAATTCAAATATAACTAGAAAGTCCCCTTGTAGTTTTGAACTAAAATGATACGGTTAGCTTTTCCATTCAAACTAACAGAACACGTATCACACAAACTATTTTTTAGAATAGACTTGATTTTTTGAAAAAATAAAGTGAAATTAACACAAGAAAAGACATACTTGCTTCCATTTTTTCCAAATCTAAAATTAGATTAAGATGATAATTAAAATTAAATTAAATTAAATTAAAGATTGATCTAAAATATAAAATATAGGCCAAACTTCACTTTACCCCCTTACGTTTAGGCCATGTACGGATTACCCTTCTGACATTCGAATATCACCACATAACCTCCATGTGGTTGATGGAGTAAAGTGCATGTAGACACCCCATTTTTACCAGTCCTAAGACTTGGGCGTTTTCTGTTGATTACCCGATGATGACAATCAGAATGTGTTCCCCAGTAGTCTTCAACGAGAAAAATGGAATTTGAGCTTTACCTTTACACATTTTTGGCCAAATTATTTTAGACCTTAAAACTCTCTTTTCAAAATATTTTTTCAAATATTTCTACGATATTCCGAGGCTCCCATTTTAATTAAAATATTACACTTTTCAGTAAACCGAGAAAAGACAAAGTAGAAATAAATGGAAGGGAGGTGAACTCTTTAAAAAAAATATATTTAAAAAAATCTTCTTTATAGGTTTGGATAGGTTTGGATTTGAAGGAAACATGAGGGGATGGAAGAAAACTGGTTTAGGGAAAGGAAGAGCATCAAATTGTTAAGAAAGAAATGAACAGCGTTCACTAAATTAAGCATATCTCTTTGTACACTTAGAATTTAAATGTGAGGCCACCACTATTGGAGAGTAAACTTTTGGAGCTTCAATTAGACCTAAGAATCACCTAAAACCAAATCCGGATAAGGGAGATATGCCTATTTGAAACTGGGCTTAATAGTAGATTTTGTTGACTCGGCCCAAAACAACAGCAGCCCCGTTTTTCTTGGTTTTGGTTTGGTTGGGATACCCCATTTACCTATTTTCTGATCCATTCAAATGCACCCACTCATCCTCCATTATACCTAATCATCCCCCATTGTCAAAAAAAGGTTTTGTTTGCATCCATAAAGGAGTATCCCATGCAACTACCTTGAAAATTTGTCTTCCTATCACATTCTTGTCTCCCTTCTTTTTGACCTTTACAAGACTCTCATTGCCTATATAGAATGATCATATTGTAAGAGAGAAAGAACACCACGAAATTGAAGAGAGAAGAGTGAGAAAATGGTGAAAAAATAGAGAAAAATTGAGTTTTCGAGCCAAAAATACTCCTATCTTCCATACACACCCCATACCTTCCATACAAACTGAAATTCCATCTTTCCTACACCCAAAAATCCTCCAAAAATTATAAAATAGCTAAATTTCAGTAGTGATTGATCAAAGGAAAGAGTGAGTGTTGTGAAAGTGATGAAAAAAAAAAAAAAAAAAGAGTTAGCCACTTTTCCATCATACATACCCAGAGTTTCATTCTAGTTTCAAATTGAGGATTGAGAACACACTTCCTAAACTTGAGAGTGATCAAGAGGAAGTTTGGAAATCAAGAAGTTCAACCTTTCTTTGGAAGGTGAATTTCTAGTATTTCATTTTCTTATATTTCCTATCTCATATTTATTTTCTTGTTTTTTATTTCATAGTGTTTTGTTATAATCCAAGTTGTTTGTTTATCTCATATTTATTTTTTTTACTTTATATTTCATAGTGTGTTATTGTAATCTAAGTAGTTTGTTTATCTCATAATTATTTGTTTATTTATTTTTTATTCACTTGCTTTAATCTCATATTAGTTTTGTTGTAATCTTGCATGTTCTACCTTATATTTGTTTTTTTTAATATATTTTAGGTTCATGTTAGTTTTGTTGTAATCTTGCATGTTCTATCTTATATTTGTTTTCTTGTTTTAGTTTCATAGTAATTATGTTGTAATCTTGCATTTCCTAACTTATATTTTTTTTATATTAGTCTCATATTAATTTTGTTGTAATCTTGCATGTTCTACCTCATATTTGCCTTTTTTTTTTTTAGGTTCATATTAGTTTTGTTGTAATCTTGCATGTTCTATCTTATATTTATTTTCTTGTTTTAGTTTCATAGTAATTATGTTGCAATCTTGCATTTCCTAACTTATATTTTTGTTGTATTAGTCTCATATTAGTTTTGTTGTAATATTGCATGTTCTACATTATATTTATTTTCTTATTTTAGGTTCATGTTAGTTTTGTTATAAGTTTGCAGCTTTTTTTTTTTTTTTTTTTTTTAATGTTTGTTTTCTTGTTTTTAATCTAACTAGTAGTGATTAATTGAGCCACCTACATATTTCTTGTTTGTTCCATTTCTTTGCAATAAAACAGGTTTTGCTAGGCCTAGTTGGCCGGCCGGTTAGCTTCTTTTAGACAAGACGGCGTTGTCTTCTAATGTTAACTAACTTTCAGTGGTTTCCAAGGCACATGAATTTTTTTCTTCTTTTGTTTATTTTATTTTGAGTGTATTGTGAGGTTTTTATTTTGTTGTAATATTCTCCTCACCCTTCTCTAATTTGGTTTGTAATAATTTATTCAAAGTGTTGTAATAATTTTTCGCATTTTTCACCCTACTTTTTTCTATCCCGTTATTTTACTTGCTTTCCTTATTTGTAAATATGTATCATGTTTATTTTATTTTATTTTTGTTGTTATATCCATGTTTTGGATCTATGTTTCATGCATCTTGATTCGGCTAAGCTTACATTTGTTGATTTAATTAATTTCTATGTGATTATGTGCGCTACCTCATGTTCTTGAGATAATTCACATATCATATCTTAGAAGCCGAATCTTTAGTTTCATCTCATGAGTGAATTACATTAGGATTTTGTATATAAGATTATGCATGTTTTACTAACTTTATTTTGTAGCTGCTCGAGGGACGTCGGTAAATATGTAAGTTTTTATGCTTTAGCATCCCGTTTGTGTGTGTTTTTCTTATTATATTTAAGGATCCTACCATGTGGCTCCTTGCTTACTTGATATAACTGTATGAATGCCAGTGGATAAAGGTTGTGTCGCTTAATTTGGAATAATGTTGATTTTCATGTTTGTAAACTCAATTTATTTGGGTTGTACATCTCCAAAACTCTTTTAAAACTACATAAAATCAAATTATTCCAAAATAAATGACATAGTCTATACTTGTATGTTTCACATAGTGATTTTTAGGATTTATTAAATAATCGAAATATGAACATATAAAATAAATAAAATTCATATCATGGTTTAGTAAAGGCTGATCTTTTGATCGGGTGAGTAAGGGTGCTCAATTAATGACATTCCCCTCTCATACCTAAGGTTCTGAACCGAGACAAGTTTGGCTATGACGAACAGTGGCCTTGGCACGAGTCATAGGTTTCCTAATTTTCCAAGAATATTAGGCGACGACTCTGAGATCTGATGCAGCAGTCCATTTCTGGCAAAAGGTTTTGCAATAAAATGAATTTTCTAAAAGTTGTCAAATCTAGACTCTCATCTATGTTTCGCATTGCACTAGTGAGATTAGATCAAAGAGACCGAAGGTCTAAACTGTTTAACGCACACGGGTACCTCCCGGGCATGTTACAGTGCATAGTTAGCTTTTCTATCTATTCTAACAGGTTGTGCAGTACACACGTGTGTCGTAACGTCCCAACCTTTTACATGTCATCGATATTGTCCGCTTTGGGCCATGCCTGCACGAATTTGTTCTTCCCAGTGGGTCACCCATCCCAAAACTACTCCAGCATAAGCACGCTTAATTGGAGAGTTCTGCTAGGAATTTCACCGCTCGGGAAAAGGCCTCGATGCTATATAAGGGCCTAAGTTTTTACTTTTATAGCCCAGGAACTCCTCCTCCATTACTGATGTGAGATATCGGGACCTTACAATCCACCCCCCTTAAGGCTACACGTCCTCGTGTAGTAGCCTACTAGCTCACAAGCCCGCCCACATCTACTGAGAGACGCTAGGGGCCCACACTCAGTATTCCGGAGAGTCGGCTCTGATACTATTTGTAATGCCCCAACCCTTCACACGTCATCAATGTTGTCCGCTTTGAGCCATGCCCACACGAATTTGTTCTTTCTAGTGGGTCACCCATCCTAGAACTACTCTAGCATAAGCACGCTTAACTGAGGAGTTCTGCTAGAGATTTCACCACTCAGGAAAAAGCCTCGATACTATATAAGGGTCCAGGTTTTTATTTTTATAACCCAGTTGGTGCAGTTGGGCATGAACTCCCCCTCCATTCCCGATGTGAGACACCGGGACCTTACAAGTGTGGTGCAGTTAGGCATGAAAATAAAATTTTTCGTTCAAATTAAATGACTAAAATGCCCTTATCTTGATCATCAATTTCCAAAGAATACCCTCATATTATTTTCTTCATCTTCATCTTCATCATCAGATTTGGAAATATGATGATTTTGATTTTGTTCTCTTTCTCTTCATTTCTTACCAAATCACTCAATTAATTATATTCATCAAATTCATAGAATTTAGACCAAAACCCAAAACCCCAAATGAGTAATTCAATTTTATTTCAAAACCTAAACTACAATCATAATTCAGGAACACCAAAAAATAGAAATTGAAAATTTTATGCACCTCTGAAAGGGTAACAAGAAGGAGAATCTGATTCAAATTGGAAAATACTGTAGAGAGAGAGAGAGAGAGAGAGAAAAGTGATTCCTTGTCAGTGGGTTCGTTGTCGCAGAGATTGAAGAAGATAGAGGAGTTTGCGGCGACGACGATGGTAGTGGATGACAGTGAGAAATGGGAAAAATAAGAAGAAGAGTGCAGGTCAAAATAGGCTCATTTCCAATATATTTAACAACTACCATACCCGAATAGGCTTCATTCCTTAATTTTGCTTCAATAAATTATTGTGATTACATATTTATGGTGGTTAAACTGGACTTGGTCTTGATTTGGATTTTTTTTCTTCTTATGTTTCTTTAATTGTTGATATTTAAATATGTATCTCTGATGTCACTGAGATGATATTCTTGTTTAATGATACAGATGTATCTTCTTTCTTTGATTCCGTTGTCATTTTTCATTTTTTGTTTTCATTTATTTGATGAAAGGTAACTGTCTGTGGTAAACTTTTTTTCTACTTGATTATGGTACTAGGAGAATGATACAGATGTATCTTATATTTTTTCGTTCTTTTTGCTTGATGATTTATTTTGTGACTGAAAATGTGATAATTTTGTGTAAATTGATGAACTTAGGAAATATAATTGAAACTCTTCTCAAATGCACAACTGAATGAGAAATGGTCAATAAGGGTCATATATACAAGGGTAAATTGGTCTTTTTACGTCTGTCATTAACGGTGTTAACTGTACACTTTACTCCATCAACCATAGGCGGGTTATGTGGTGATATTCGAAAGTCAATGGGGTAATCCACAAATGGCCAAAATCATAGGGGGTAAAGTGAAGTTTGCTCTAAAATATAATTAAAAGTTAATTTAAAATATAATGAAATTAGAATATAAAATAAATAATAATAAAAGATTGATTTAAAATATAATTAACTTAAAATTAGATTAAAAAGAGGAGTTATAATAAATAATTAAGAATTTATGATTAATTGTGATTTAATTGAATTAATATTAAACATTAGAATTATGTGTATGTGAGATGAGAAAAAAAGAAAATAACAAAAAAATGGATAGAGTTTGAGGATATTATAGTCATTTTACAATTATAATCAACGGAGTTAATGGTTGTACTTTGATCTAAAATGAATTATTAATGATGATGAAAAATGACTCAAGTATTATGTAAGTTAAAATTTTAAAAGACATTAATATAATTATGTCAAACGTATTGAAGTTATAATTATATATATTTCAAATCTCAATAAAGATAAATCTGATTTATCAAAAACAAATATAATATAAAAAAGTAGCCAAGTAATTTTGACAAAACTAATGTATATGATGAGACCCTTGTGCATATGGGATGATGATTATGATGAGAGATGATGATATTAGCAAAGGTAATTTTGGCAAGGCTGAAATTTTTGTCTCTCCTTTATATTTAGGAACGCAGTGGGTAATTCTATTTTCACACACCTAGTTAGCTCATGGCACATATTTAATGAAATATTAATTTAATGACATTATGACATAAAATTATATGCTAAATAAAAATAATCATAATAGACATTCAGTAACATCCATAATATTCTATGAAAAAATTTTGTGTACACATCTTTTAAGAATAAAAAAACTTAATGTATACCTTTTGAGTTAAAAAAAAGTAAATCTTAATTTTTTCATTATTGTCATATTGCTTGTTACATGCTCTATACTCTTTTATGACTTGCAAAACAATACTGTCACAATATCTCTCATATTGCTCTAATCTTTAAATTTATACTCTATTATTTAAATCGTTTTTGTCTTACTTCCACAATTTTTTATTTCAAAACACAACAAAAACAAAGAAAACAAAAACATAGCCAACGAGTCCATAAGCTTTCTACAGTTTATCATCAAACACCAGACCAATCAGTCATTCGTTGTTGCATCTTAGTACGTAATTGTTTGATTCGTGTTTTTTTTTTTCTTTTTTTTCTGGAATGAAAATGAAATTAAAAACAAAATATTGAAACCAATGTTCTGAACAACTAATATCTTTTCGGAACATCATATTAATTGTGTGTTTTCCTTTCCAATAATTTTTTTTTCTTCCATTTAATGGTTTATCTAAAGACCACAGCTAGTAGTAATGATAATTTAATGGAGTCTCTTCAATAATGTTGTCAATAGAGGTCTTCAATGGAATGAAGATCTTCAATATAGCAAAGTTATTCATTGTGGGTCTTCACTTTGACTGTTGTAGCACTGTGAGTCTACAAATTTCCAAATCGTAGCAGTAGCCGTGTGTGTGGAAGGAGGGACAAATGTATGGATGGAGGGTTGAAGGAGTATGTGTACAATGGTATGAGTGAAGGGTATAATTGATATATTTAGACTAATATACTACTTATTTTTTTATTTTTTTTCTTTTTTAGGTCACATCAATCAACATCTCCTCTCTACTTTTTCTACACATAATACAAGAAAAGTCAAAAAGTGCACTTATTCTACACTTCCCAAACTTGTGTGAATTGAGAAAATTAATTAATAATTAAATTATAAAATGTGTATACTGAGAAATGATGTCGATTGAGACAATTAAGTATGTGGAAATAGAATTTCTCAGATGTAATGGATTTGGAATGGTTACTGTGCAAGGGGCACAACAACCACTGCTATATAACTAAATGGGTTCATTTCGGGACTTATTTTGATGATCCAAACCATTCATATTTTAAAATACATCGAGTAGAACATATTTGCAAAAAATCAAGTTAATCGGATATCGTTAACCCTTTTGTCCATTCACATTTGTATTTATTTTAATACTTTAAATCACAATTGTTATTTATTTTTGTGTAATACAAATGTGAGTGGATGAAAAGGTTAACGATATCTGATTAACTTAATTTTTTTTTAGATATGTTCTACTCGATGTACTCTAAAATTTGAACGATTCGAATCATCAAAATAGGCCCTGGCTCATTTGACTGCACAATAGTGATTACTGTGCAAAAGGGATAGCACAGCAACCACCCCAAGTCCGGGATTGTATATGTCTTCTGGTCACATATGAATCGTAGAGGAATTCATGAGATATGATGTATTAGGAAATGCAAGTGTCCCGGAGAACATTGTGCAGATCTACTGAAATCATTGAATGATCAGAATAACAAACATAAATCTTCTCATAAGAAGCCTACTTAGAGTGCAATTATACCTTTTGAGCCCTAGAGTGGAAAATAATGAAGTGTTTTCTTTCTACTTTGTAAAAATCAAAGAGGCACATGAACTCGGGGCAATAATTGCCCGTACTAAAAAAAATGACATAAGAAATAAGAAAAGGGTCTAGAACTTTTTTTATCTTCGATAAATTCACCATCCTCTGAAGCGAGCATGTGCCTTCGTTCTACGGGAGATTCACAAGGCCCCCTACAAATAGAAGAACCAATACACTGAATTGAATAGTGAAAGACTATAACAAGCCCCTCCTTTTCAGTGAAGTTTGGGTAGTCGTAAGGAGTACACAGCTAGATATTCTATAAATGCCGAAGAATAGAACAAGGCAGAATGAATGACAATCTATCCAGTGGAGACTTGAAGAGAAGGAAAATCAGCTGGTGCCTAGCACTTCTTTCTCTAGAAGCCCTGGAGAAGTCCGTAAAGACAAGTCCAAACATTCTTTTCACTCACAAATGCCAGATTGTTTTGTTTGTTTTTCAGAAAAATTTTTGGAAAAAATTATCTACAAACATATTTTCAAGAATAATCAAACCAAACAAATTTTTTTAAAAAAAATCTCAAAATTTTGTTTGGTTATCTACTTTTCAAAATCACTCTCTTTCTTATACACATCAAATCAATCACTTTTTTTAAAACTCTCTCCCCAAAATAATTTTCTAAAACTATTTCTGAAAAAAAAAACCAAACAAGTTTTCGTACTTTTTATCTCAAAAACTACTTTATAAACACAAACCAAACACACCCGATATTACCTAGAGCTCCCTATTCATTAATTTAGGGACAAGAAACCTACAACTTCCCACTCATGAAGTCGAGGAAACAAGATGTATGTGTCAACCTAATTGCTAATGCCAGCGTGAAAAAAACAAAAAAATTCACTTCTTGTGAAATATATACCTTTATGAATCATCTGTGAAAAAGGGAAGAAGATTATAAAAAAAAACACAATGCTGTAAACTCACACTGCAAACCCAAATTAAGCGACCAACACTAGTGTAGCAAAACAAAAACTTGAGGAAATAAAAGCTAAATATAGAGCTTGAGAAATATTGGGAAACTAAAGGGTAAATGTAAGGTTTGAAGAAGCTGGGGAATGCAATTGAGTACATGAAAATGAGTAAAGAGCATGTTGGATTGAATTTGACAACAGTTTTGGTAGTTTGCGTGGTGTTGGACCCTTTGCAAAGTTCTCATTTCCTGTATTTATAAGGGCTGATTATGACCATTGGCTGCTATCCTCCTTTCAATCGGGGTCCATGCTTTTCTCCTACAATAATGCTTTGCATCCCACATCTAGGTGCCAATTACCATTTTGCATGCAACAATCCATGTCTTTTACTCTCTAAAGACACGAGTGTTCTGCAGTTCCTTTTCTCACTAATCAATTCCTCTTGCATAGTTGGAATGCCCACATGTCATCACCCCATTGCTCCAACGCTTACCCATTTGCAACCAACATTACTATCCCTTAGGATTATAGAGAAAAAGAGTGGGAGAGAGATAAAATGGGATGGAATTTTATCCGAATGATCTCGGTAACCAAAACTCCCTTTACTTATCCACTTAATTCTCCACTACCACACCCAACTCACTTTTATCTAGCAGCTTTGCCATGTGGCATGCTCTCTCTGGTCTGCCATTTATGAGTGTAAACACAAAGACCACATATTCCTTCAAGAAACAGTTATAACCCCCCCAAAGCACTCACCAACACATGCCATTCAAACCAATAATTGTGCATCCAAGAAAGCTAAACTTGATGTTGAAACAAACAAATCTATCTACCTTAAAAACTGAAGTTGTACTTGTTCTAAAGATTTTTTTTTATCAGGAATTATAAAATCAATTGAAACCAAACACCCCCCCAAAAGCACTCACCAACACATGCCATTCAAACCAATAATTGTGGATCCAAGAAAGCTAAACTTGATGTTGAAACTCAAAGCACTCACCAACACATGCCATTCAAACCAATAATTGTGGATCCAAGAAAGTTAAACTTGATGTTGAAACACAACCAAATCTATCTACCAAAAAACTGAAGTTGTAATTGTTATAATGTTTTTTTTTTTATCAGGAATTATAAAATCAATTGAACCAAAAAATAATAAAAATTAGCAAAGAAGCTCACAACCAAAAGGATGATAATCATGATATACTTAATTTTTTCTGTGGCAATTAAACCTTACAATCTCCTCTGATTATGTTTTTAGATTCCCATTACTCAAATCTAGGAATGTGATGTGAGTTTACAATAATTCATTTCATATCTATGTCACTTTAACCTCACAACCTCCTCTAGATTCAATTTTCCCATCGCTCAAATCTAGAAATGTGAATATACAATAATTCATTTCATATCTATCATCCTCTTACAAGACGAACAACTGTTTCTTATAAAACCCTTTTAAATTGCTAGAGAAGCAAACTTTGTTGGCAACAATCTTAGCCAACGGGCCTTTGATCCTAATATTTTTGATTTTATCCCAATTCAGTCTTCGACTTCCTCCGTTGTTTATATGGAGTTGTGCAAGCCTTATTCTCTCCTGAACATTGAACAAAACTTTTGCTTCTTCTGAAAAAAAATTGTAACCACCACCGAATTTTGAAGTTCGCTCTCATACCAACTTGGCTTTTTGCACAAACACTTCTTAACATGTCACAATCAAACAACCAAGCAATGCCTCAATCTAGGTTTGATTCC
Organism: Camellia lanceoleosa; assembly: GCA_025200525.1. Classification (NCBI taxonomy): domain Eukaryota; kingdom Viridiplantae; phylum Streptophyta; class Magnoliopsida; order Ericales; family Theaceae; genus Camellia; species Camellia lanceoleosa. Next base: position 2,939,240 of record CM045758.1, on the reverse strand, counting down.
AGACTTTAGTGCAGACTAAAATAAAATACCCAAGGGCACGTTTATAAGCAAACCAAATGCACTTTCAACCAGAGAATTTCATTACCGGAGGGGTAAAAAGAATTTTTTTTTACCACACACAAAACACTCATATCTATATATGATATATAAATTACATACATAAAAAAATAAAAAAATTAAATTAAATTAAATACCATAAAAGTAATTTCTAATGGGATAAATAAGTTTTTTTTTTTTTTGATGTAAATTAGAAAAAGAATTCAAGATGGAAGAAGAATGACATATATATTTTTTATACTTGGGATATTTTATATATAAAATGACATATATTTTTTTAAAGTTCTATGCAAACAATGATGTTTACACAAACAGGGGCCATGCCCCCAATAGTCTTTTCCTATTCTGTCCCTGCTTTCAACAATGTCATTCAGACCATTCATCGAACATGTAATCTACATGATGCCCCCATTAATCTCTCCATCAACACATACCATAAAGCCCATTTACCACAAAAATTTTGAAATTCATTCCATAAAGAAACTAACCAACTTGAGAAACAAATACAAGTGCAAAACTGAAATTGAATTTGAAAAATGTTGGGATTCAAACCGCCTCTGATGATGACTTCTGGTCTCCAACAACTTCACGGGAACTGGGTGAACCGTCAATTACTACAACAGAGTCAACACCAGTGCGTTCTTCTCCAGCGTTCATGACCTTTTCCATGTCTTTTAGCCTAGTCCTAACAACATTGGTAACCATGACTGCAAGACCAAGAAAAAAATTTATACATGTGGTGTATATGCTATGCATATCTAGAGAGGGAGTAGAGAGTAGAGAGTAGAGAGAGAGATATTACTGGCGGCAGTGCCGATGGTCCAGATCCATAGTATCTTCACGCCGGGACTCTTGTCCTTGAACATTTGTTCTTTCTTTCTTCCTTGTGTAGAGTTGAAATCAGACTGCGATTCCTTCAAGTTTATAATTATATAACAAATTATTATTTTTATTAATAAATTATTAAGTTAATTAATAATTTTATTAATATATTTTAAAAAAAATTTGATAAGGTGTATTTGTAATTTTTTAAATTATATAAGATAATTTGTATTTTAAACATATATCAAATAGTGTATTTTTAATTTACTTTTATTATTTTGTTGCTGGATGAATAAGAGTATAAGTTGACGATCCTTGTAATTTGGCTTATTTTGGAAAGTGAATTAAAAGTCATTTTTTAGTTTTTAACTCACTTCTTCTCTTATAAAAAAAAAGAGAGGAGATGCACCAATAAATCTCAAATTAATAACTTATACACTGTTTAGGCCTAAAAATTTTTTTATAGACTGAAAGGTCCCATTACAATGTTTCAAACATCAGATTAATATTTCGAACATTAGATTTCAAACATCTAATGTTCATCAGATTTCAATAATGTTTGAAATTATAGGATGAATGTTTCAAACATTAGATTTCACACATCTAATGTTCATCAGATTTCAATAAATTTTGAAATTATAGAATGAAACATCAGATTCATTTACATCATGAACATCATGATGATGTATAAATGGGACTAAATGAAGCATAAAAAAACTTTTAAGACTAAATGGTTTTAACTTTTCAGAAACTAAGATTTATGAGTAAATTTTCCATAAAAAGGAATTAAAAAAGTCAAAAATTCAGTTTTTAACAATATTTTAAAAACACCCCTTTATATTAATCTTTTCCTTTGAATGGTTTGGTGGGTAAAATAATTTGTGAACTTCTACTTGTATTTTTTTGTGTTTTAAATTTCAAATTGAAATATTTTCCACCGATCACTAATTTATAATTTGGGATGTATTAAATAAGTGTACTTTTTGACTTTTTATGAAATATGGGTTGGATATGAGTTAGTTTTGAAGTGATTTGGTAGAGAGGAAATGTGACTTCAATAAGATGATGTGATTTAAATAAAATAGTGACTTTTTGACTTTTTATATTTTTTAGTTCATGCCAAACAAGAGTGTCAACGTGATTAATAGGGTTGAGTAAGGAATTCGTGAAATTCGTAATCCGAACTAGTCCAGTCTAATCCAATAGGTTTGGACTGGTTTTTTGAATCCGTGGTTCGGTTCCGGATTGAAGAATTAAAAATTCGTAGTCCACGGATTGGTTCCGGATTGAACCCCACGATTCCGGATTGGAACCGATCCGGACCGTATACAAATAGTCTATATTTTTATTATAAATCCTCCCTCCATAGTATCTTCTCTTATTTCATATAAAATCTAAACTCAAACCTAAGTCCGCATAATATCTTCTTTTATTACTTTTGTTTGTTAGTTTTTAATTTTAATTTGTAATGGTCTAAATATTTATGGTGAAACCAATTTTCTTATGGTTGTTTAAATTCTAGAACAAGATGTCGCTATTATAGAAATACATGTTGCTATTGTGGAACTAATATAGCGCTATGTTTATGTTTTTATGAAATTAAAGTTTTATATATATATTTTTTTGTTATTTAATTATGTGAATCTGTGGTCTTAAACCGATCCAATCCGTGTTTAAATAGATTGGTTTTATGATTTAAACGGATTGGATTGGTTCCAATTTTTCAGGAATCGTAAATAATGAATTGGTCATGGTTTTACCCCAATCTAATCCAATCCAGACCATGCTCACCCCTAGTGATTAACATAAAATGAGCAAAATAATTTACCCATTTCAAATTTACCTGTCAATTGATATTCAACACTTGCTGACTGTCTTGTTCAATGTGTTTGCTTCACCTTAATTTAGATGTAACATGTATTTTTTTTTTTTTTTTTTTCTTTTTTCATATTTTGGTCTACAAATTCAAACGTGAAAAAAGAAAGACGATATTAACACAATAAAATAAGATACAGGTAATGTTTGGGAAGTTTACTATTTTAATTGGTTAATTTATATTTTAATTATTTTAGTTTGGTTAAAAAAATTATGTTTGAAAAGTTTGTTAATTTTTTTTTTAGTTGATTTGATGATTGTAAGAGAAAAAAATAAATAATTATGAATTAAATATAATATTTTATTTTATTAATTATTTTAATTTCTTTTATTTTTTAATAAATTATTTTAATTCAATCACCCTCCCAAACACTTCTAACACGAATTTTAGAGCGAATGAGGGAGACTGCCCTTTGAGTAAAAAAATAATGATTGATTAACCACTTATTGGGGCGGATGTATTTAAGAGTTTGATATCAGAAATGAGGTTCGGAGGATTCGAATGGTGGGAAATAGAAAGTGAAGTTATACAAATCTATGGGTATTTTAAAAAGATAGTTAAGGGTTAGTTTTTGGCTTTTAATTAAATTTTTTGATTTTTTTTATGAAGTAATTTGAAAAGTTGATAAAAATGTATATTTATTTTTTTTATTAATATTTATTTATGATGTCACATTATAATAAAATAATCAAACTATCCCTATCTAATTAAAAAAATTTGCAATTTACCCGTGTGATTTATTTTGACCAATGAAAAGTATAACTATAATTTCACAGGGTTACCTACCCAAATGATTTTGATGCCTAAAAAACCAGCATATGGCTTTTAACCCCAGCTACAAAAAGCAACTTTTAATGGAGTTCCTAACTTGCAAAAAGATTAGTCACTGGTCACTTCTTATTTTTAAATAAATTAAACTAGAAGATCTTATCTTTGCAATTTTTTTTTATTAAGTCCTTAAACTAAATTTTCATTCATTTAATTTATCAAATCGGTTAATTTTTAACCACTATGTTACATTAATTCTACTAACATATGAATAAATTGATAAAATTAACTTTAATTTCTCTTTTCCTTCTTCTTATTATCAACAAAATCAACGACCAACTTCAATATCTACGTTGGTAAGGGAGTTGGTGCTTGTTGGTTTGTTTTTTTCTCCTTTCTTTTGTATGTTTATTTTTTATTTTTATTTAAGGAACATGAATTTATGATAATTCTTATTAAAACTACCATTTAGTTAGGTCTTATATAATGTTTAAAAAAAAATAATAGTAATATAAAGCACTACATGAAACTAATTTGGAAAGTTGAAGGGCTTTATCATTGTGATTTGACTTATGTGTTGATTATCTCTTATTATTTGAAAACAATCATAAGTCCCCATATAATTTATAAATTCAATTGTATCGTTAGACATTCTCCCAAAATTAACAGTAATTGTGAAATGCATGTGAAGATATAAAGGGTTCCATATAGAATAAAAAACAAAGTTAAGGTGAATTTCGCTATAAAAAAATGTCAAAAATGTTTGCACTTTGCATGAAGAGATTACTTATATTCAGAGATAATTTAATATTTCATCTTAAAGTCATTAATATTGATGGTACCCTTCAAAATGATAAAAGAATTCACACCTTGATCAAACCAAATGGAATAGAGTGAAATTATAAATATTGAGAGGTTAATGTAATTTTAAAAATTGTAAAAGAAAAAGATAAATTACAAATACATTATTTGAAATTTACTTAAAATATAGATTAATTTATGTGTTTCGGAAAATTAACTAAAAAAAAAAAATTCTAATTACTCTCCTATATAATAATAAAATTACCTAATTTATTAATTAAAATAAAATTTTGATATCATTAAAAATTATTAATTAACTTTATGATTTATTAATAAAATGGGTCAATTATTATGAAATTTAAAATGTCAAGAGGTGAGATGTAATTTTCAGAATTACGAGAGACAATTTGTATTTTAAGTAAATATGTATTCGTAGTCTATCAAAAAAAATAAATTCATGTAATTATGATAAATCTCCAAAGAGCCTAGTGTAAATTGAGAGTGTAAAAATGGTCCGGCTTGTTGTTGGGCCTAGCACGTTCCTACAAAAAAATCGAATCAAGCTGGTCCGCTTGTTCAAAAGCTCGGCCTAAGCCTAAGGGTACTTGGGCCTTGGGTGGACTAGTGGGCCAAGTTTAGGTTCGGGCTTTGGGACTGGTCTAGGTCAAGCCTGGACATTTTTCTTTTTTGCTGTTTAAATTTTGTTTACTAAAATTTTATTTTTTTTCTTATCAAAGTAACTTGAAAAATGATATTAAAATTCGGATGGACTAGGTCTCTATCCAGGCCTTAAGCGGATTGATAGGCCTGATTTCGGACCAGACCTCAAAACACACAACCCAAGCTTTAAGCTTAGAATTACGAACTAAACTCGAGCTCGACTTGAGCAGAGTCAAGCTATTTATGTTCGCGGGCAAATGTTGGATCGCCATGAGTTGGTGGACCGATTTTAGGGAAGATTCAGAATGTTTTAAATAAGTGTTTTTTTGACTTTTTATAAAAAAATATATATATAAAAAAAAATTAAAAAGTGAATAAAAAAAATAATATATTAGTCAAATAAACATATATATATATATATAAAAAAAAAGAAAAATGATTTGTGCACACAATTTTTGTGGCACTAATGGCACTAATTTCCTATTCTGGTAACTGTTTTTTTTTTTTCTTCTTTAACTTTATATAGAAATTAGTCTTTATTAGTCACAAAAATTGTAAGACAAATCAAAGTTGATATAAAAATTTAATACATGCCAAACAGCTACCGTATCTATATGTAATTAATCATATCGATTCATTTTAAAATACTTTGTTGCTTTTTTTTCCCATTATTTTCTCTCTCTCAACATAAATATCTGTTGGGAGACATACCTTGCCGAAACCCTTCCCTCTTTTTATCGCTTCTCACTCCCTTCCTCTCTTTCTCTCCCCGCTTAGCTCAAACTCAGAGAGTCGCAGAATCGCCTCTCCTTTGATTCATCTCGATCTTGGTTTATGAGGTACCTCTCTCATATCACTCTCTCTAATTTTGCTTTCTTCAGATTCAATTTCTTGTTTCTCAGATCTGTTTTTTCTTTGATCAATCGTGTCCAAAAATTAATATATATATATATATATATATATTTTGGGGGGTTCTTTTCATTTTTCCCCCAAACATCTTTGATTGAAGATTTCCCAGGCATGTTTAATTATATATATGTAATAGTTTGGTGATTTAGGGTGACTGGATCTTTAATCTATTCGTGTTCTAATATAATTGAAATCGTATATAGGTTTTGTTTCTTAAGTTTATTTGTTATTGATCTAATGACTTGTTCAATTTATTCTCTTTTTTATTTTATTTTTGTTATTTTTTGTTCTTCTTTTTGTGATCCGTAGAATTTGGTAGGAGAAACAATTTCTTTTGTTATGGCTTAGTGCCTTTTTTTTTTTTTTTCATTATTTTTGCTGAATTCATTGATGTAATATAATTTAATTTAACTTTTCTCTATATTGTCTGCGCAGCTCGAAGGAGAAACCCACTCTTGGGTAAGTTCGATTTATTTGTTGGTACTTGGATTTGGATTTATTCTTATTGTTCTCTGATTTGTGTTATGTTTTAAAGGCATTTTGTGCACTTTTAAATGTCATTTGAGCAGCATTTCAGTTCTTTTTTTAATTTTTGGCTGAGTTGAACGGCTGTTCCTAAGGGATTTTTTTGGTTGTTAGCAAAGAAGCATGAACATGTGACATGACACAACGCAAAACAAACACATTGACATGGAAATTTATACGTCATGTATATAAATTTTTATTTCAAAGACAATAGCAGAATGCAACGTAGCACTAATCTATGAAGCTTAAAGGAGGAGAATATGTATAAATTTATATTGTAATTATCATTGGATTTCAAATTACTTTTATTCAATATTGTAATGTATTTCATATTTGTCTAAGCCATAGACACGCGTCTGACAAGGGTCGAGAAGTGTTCGATGAGTGTTGTGTTGTGTCGTGTCATGTCAATGCTAATATGATACACTACCTTCTTAGAAGTGATTATGCTTCTTAGGTTTTTACTTGTTGGTACCCAAAAACTCGAGTTCGAATGTTTCCATAAGCATACAGGCATACATGATGCATGTGCAACTTGGGTTATGTTAAAATGTGAAATAATTACTTTCATGGTATTTTTAATTTTTGAATTGTATTAAGATTGAAAAAATTACATGACAATAGAGTAAAATGAGCGGCCTGTAGGATTACAGCATGAAGACTAGAAAAAGATTAGAAGGTGTTACTTCCGTAATGTAATGTGTGTACAGTTGGAAATACGTTGCTTAAAAATTGATTAATTTGGGCTTGATGAAATGAATCCCAAATAAAACACTCCAAACTAAGCCTTGTGTTCCTATCATGTGGGATTGGCTATATGAATCTTTTTATGTCATTCCGCTTTATCAAGGGCTATATGCTTAGTTAAATTAAATAAATTCATATAATTTTTTACCAGGCCAATCCAGCATTCTTGGGTTTCGATAGCAAAAGCTTAAATAAATTATAAAATTTATTATTTGAAACTCATTTTTTATTGTATATCTCTTCTTGCTGTGTTTTATTTTGCCTTGCTTTTAAATAAGAAGTTGATATTTACTTAGTATTGATGAGGTTAAAGTGAGGTTGTGATATGCAACAATTGCGAGTACTATTCTCTCCCAGTGTTGTGGTCTGAGTTCAAGTCACGGGAATCAGCATCTTGACAAAAACTGGGGGAAAGGTTGCTTTACATCTCCAATATCTTGTTGTGAGCGAGGAGCCTTGTGCATTGGTTGTGACCTTTTCTATTGATGATGCTAAAGGAGGTTGATTACAAAAAAAAAAAAAAAAAAAAAAAAAAAGATCAGGGGAAGTTTATTTTAAGTGGAATGCAATTTGATTTTGTCAATAAATGCATATTACATACATATTTTAGATGGTGGTAGTTGATATTATAAGGAATGTTTAGGTTCTTTTGTTTGAAGAAAGATGCTAATGCCAGGTTCTGGAGACTAGTTTTTTTATGTCCTGATATCTTGACTTCTGATGGACTGTAAACATTTTTGTTCTCAACTTTGTGTCAGAATTATTATTTTTTATATTATACAGTGGTACGCGGATTAAGACCCGCAAACGGAATATTGCAGCTCCTCTGGACCCTTCAACATTTGCGGATGCAGTGGTCCAGATTTATCTGGATAATGCTGGTGATCTGGTAATTTAATGTGCTTATGATCTAGTCCTATTGCACATTGTTTCTTTGCTCGTTCTGTGTGTTCATGCATTTTCGTTTGCTTGTTGGATTTGGTCATTCTGATCTACCTAAAGAGGCACTTTCCTACATGCAGGAACTCATTGCTAAGAGCATTGAATCTTCGGACCTTAACTTCTCAAGATATGGTGACACCTTCTTTGAGGCAAGTATTTTATTTTTTTCTTTGATTTTCTCAAAATTATTTGAATGTATTCGTCAGGAAGTTAGTACACAACATGAATTACCCTGCCCCAGAAAAGTGTCTATATATTTTTAATTTCAATGTGGAAGCAGTATTCAATATTTCTTGGTTTAAACTACGTTTATTAGAGTTTCAAATGCTTCAATGTTCATTTCATATGAGTGAGAATTCCATGTTAATTTTTTTTTTTTGGGTGCTGAATTGTTACTATTTTTTCAAGTAATTGAATATTTAGCTCTGAAAATTTAAGAGTAAGTTATTTTATTAAGAGTGAAATTGTAGGCTAAATTTTTCTGAGCAAAGTGTTTAACATCTACTGTCATATTTCTCTAACTAATTTTTTTCTCTCTTTCTTTCTTTTTGTCTCTATTATTTTATTGTTATTATTGTTGTTATTATTTGTTTATTATTATTATTTGTTTAAGTGGTAGGTGATTGTGTGTTGTTAGACTTTCTAGATTAAAGATTCATTAAAAATGTAACTTTTAAGCACATAATGAGTTTATAAAACATCTCCTTAGACTAATTTTTAAACGAGAAGAATTAAGATATTATGAGATTGATATGTGTTGAATTTGGCCCCAAATCCACGACATTTTTTTACGAGAACTGTAGCATACTATAAATCAGAAATTTAGCATATTTCATATATTTGTAGGACATGATTATTTCCCATACAGTGTACATCCCACCAGTGTTGTGAAAGGCGCGCCTAGGCGCAAGGCACATCCAGGCGTAGCTTCGGCGACTAAAGAGGCCCAAGGCGAGGCGAGGTAGATAAGTCGTGCGCCTTGGTCGAGTCTTGGGCCAGGCGCGAACAGGGGCAAGGCGACGCTTAAGCGTGCCTTTTTTTTTTTTTGGCCCCTGATGCCTATCGATGGCTCTGATCTGAGTTTGAATGGGTCCAACACATACGATTGCAACTCATACAACACATACGAGAGTCGAAGCCTTAAAATTTTTCAGTGTCGTCTCTTTCTTCGCTACTGCAACTCAATACGATTGCGACTTCGTCTTTGATTGAAGACTTCGACTTGACCGGCCATGAGTTAGTCTTCTTCTTCTTCGTGCTTGTCGTCGCCTCTGTCTTCTTCTCTCTCTCTTTTTTTTTTTTCTTCATCGCTGTATTTCCCTTCTTCTCCTTCGTCTCTCGTCTTCTCAACGTCGACGACTTGACCTCCCTTCGACTTCGATCGCTCTATCTCTCTCGCCTTCGCCTCTCGTGATCTCTCTCTTCTCTGTTTCTCTCTCTTGGCTTCTCTCTGTATAATATATATCTTATATAATATATATTTTTATATAATATGAATTATCAAATATTATATTATACTCAAATAATATATATTTATACATATTGATAAAAAAACACAAATATATGTATGTAAAATCAAAATAAATTATATTATACAGAAATTATAAATTATTTTACACTGTTGGTAAAATATAAATTATTTGTAATTATTTTACACTGAAATTACAAATTATATTACACTGGTGGTCAGTTTTTTTCCTTTATATGTTAGGAAAAAAAATTACAAATAATTAATTAATCACATAGTACATCACACTGAAATTACAAATTATTTTTAATTTATTTTCCACACCCTTTGTCTTGATTACTTTTATTTTAAAAAAAATTGTCTTAATACTGTGAATGATTAGTCTATGTTAATTTATCTATTTTTTACTAAGATTGTGCGCCTTGCTTCAATAAAGCCTGCGCCTCGCCTTGCGCGTAGGCCCCGAGAGACCTTCAGCACCTTAGTGCGCCTTGAACCTTTAAAAACACTGCATCCCACTGCAAATAATCAAAGTTTTTAATGCTTATCACATATGTATACATGTTTGTATTTGTACTTTATTAAATAGGTTTCCTATTAGTGTTTAGAACATAATAGGTCATGTTTTGGATGTGTGTTGATGTGTTGGGAAGTGTTTGATTAGTGTCAATATTCGACACGGACACGCCACCTTCTTAGAGTTGCCTTTCCTTCTTAGATAACCTATTTATTATGTGTTTTGACGTTACCAAAATGACAATGGTTTATAGATAAGTGCATCTTTGGCCACTTGAGTTTGGTATAAATATATGTCAACCAATGTTACCTCATGAATGGTTCCATACACGGGCTAGAAACATCATGTAAATATGGTATGCCACATATTCTGAAGTGGCATACAAATCATTTTTTTTTATTTTTTATAAGCATGGGAAGGATAGTATTAGATTGCCCATCTGCGCATATGTGATTTTTAATTAATGGCCAAGCTCAACTCAAATCAAGAAGTTTTAATACTAATTATATGGCGTCAGCTAGCCTATGTAGATTGGCATATCTTTTTTCTCTAGTTGGCTGCTCTATTAAACACACAGTTACAACTAATGAAAAAGGAAAATATAACATTTATAAAATTCATTGTCAATTTGCTTTTTGAGAGCTGTAACATTGGAATTATCATGTAAAGAACATAAATCAATGATCCCTAAATAAATAGTTTTGAATTTGCTATGGCCCTTTCTGGGTTTTCTACTATGATGTTATGTCTTGTTAATTTACTATATTATTTTTTTTTTCCTTTTTATAATGAACACCAAGAGAACAAATAGGGATCAAAATGTTTGGGTTTAGTTTATATAATGGGTACGGTGTGTATTCCCCGACCTGGATCATCAGCTTATTAGCATTTTGTGCTATGAAGCACAAAGACCTCTCTAGAGATCACATATTGGAGTCCGACACATGTTGTACACACTCTGTACATGTGTAAGATATGCTTGAGGAAGTTTCCCCCCTTCTTCAATTGCACACATTGGGGACTTGTGGTGTCCCATTTATTTATTTATTTTCATTGGAGTAGCTGATGAATTTGATGAGAATAAACATTTGATGTGGAATAAATATATAATATTCAAATAGATGACATAATAAATATAGAAAATATATTTTGACCCCCACATGTCGTATATTGCATTTTTTGAAAATTTAAACGTCGTACATGTCGTGCATCCGTGTTGTGTCATGTATCCATGTCGGTGTTGATGCTTTTTAGGCTTTTTTTGATTGTGTTGTGGACCTATAGTTACAATATTATATTCAATTTATTTATTTAATTCCAATTAATTGCAAGTTTCCTTCACTTTTTGGGCACTATGTATGCCGGAATGGTAAGATGTACATTATTGCCACAGGTTGCTTTCACAGGTGGTCGTACACAACCTGGCACAACTAAGCCTGATGAGGGGGAGCGCCACCCTTTCTCTATAATAGACTGTGAGCCAAAACGGGAAGCCATTTTGCCATCTGTAATCTACATACAGAAGATTTTGCGACGAAGACCTTTTCTCATAAAGAATCTTGAAAATGTCATGCGAAAATTCCTGCAGTCCTTGGAGCTTTTTGAGGAAAATGAGAGGAAGAAGCTGGCGATTTTCACAGCACTTGCATTCTCACAGAAGCTGTCAGGTCTTCCCCTGGATACTGTGTTCCAGCCACTGCTCAAGGATAATCTTGTTGCCAAAGGGATAGTTCTTTCATTTATAACAGACTTCTTCAAGGAGTATTTAATTGATAATAGCCTGGATGATTTGATTTCATTTTTGAAGCGTGGTAAAATGGAGGACAATCTTCTCGACTTCTTCCCATCTTCTAAGCGGTCGGTTGAGGCATTTTCTGAGCATTTCACGTAAGTGTTTTGTGTCAGTCAATAAGATGATGTTGCAGAGTATTCTAAAATATAATCTCATTGTTGAGATTGCTGGTGCATTATCTGCTTGCCCACTACAATTCTCATGCTTTTGTGCTATTTATGTTTGGGCTTGCTGAATGCTTTTGATTTAGTATGTCTTACGAAATTTTTTCTCTCCCTTCTGGGAAGAATAATCTCTTTTCTAGGTTTGGTTCTCTTCCTCTTTTTGTGTACACTTTCTTCACCCCCTCTTTGGAATTACTACTGTTTTTTTGTTATTTCAATATGGTGATGTAGTGAGATTTTTGCTGGCGGCTTTTTAATGTTGATTGAAGCATTCTTTTAGTTTCAAGGTCTATCATACAATACAATTGTTTGGCTTGGGTTGGGTTTTAGTGTAATTATGGATTTATGCCTAGCAAATTGAGATTTCATGTGGAATTGATGAAATGAGTAAGGTTGTGATCTACTTGTTTTCCAGCTTAGGGGCCAGAATAATATTTGGTGGTTAAAAATCCAAGGGTTTTTTTGCTTAGGTTTTGAACACGAATTCTCTGAAGGCTACTCTCCCCAAGTTGTAAAAAGTATGAGATGTACTGTTTAGTATCATTGACAGGAAAACATGTAAAAGTTAGACAAGAGAAAACAACATTATGTTGTTTCTTGAAACTTTTTTTTATAAAATATGTGCTTTTTGGGATATTTTATGAAGCATTACTGCATTTGGTATGTTTGAGATATTTTCGTGAACATCATGGGTCAGGCAAGTTGGGTTGGGCTACTCGGCAAATACGAGAATGATGTCATAATTTGAACCTTAGATTACACTTGGTTTCCAGTAATCATCTCTCTCTCATAAACTCTTGTTTTTAAGTGGCCAGTAAAAAAACTCATAGTATGTATTGTTCTTTGTCAATGGAATTTGTTCTTTGGCAAGCAAGTTGGAATTGATCCATATTTACCATGTTTTCCCTCAGCAAGGCAGGGCTGGTACCCTTGGTTGAATACCATGAGAAGAAGATATTTGAGGTGAAACTGAAAGAAATGAAATCTGCATTAACAACCCAGATTGCAGAGGAAACTGATATATCTGAAGTCATAGAAACTGTGAAGCAACATGTTAAGGATGCAAAATTACCGGACATTGAGGTTGTGCGGATTTTGTGGGATGTCATAATGGACGCAGTTCAATGGTCTGGGAAGAACCAACAGCAGAATGCTAATGCTGCCCTGCGCCAGGTATACATTAGACATTAGATTACATTATTTAGCTAATGTACCAGAAACATTTCTGCCATTAAATCTGTCACCTTTTTTATTTTGAACTTGTTCAGCCAACAAATGGACAAAAAGCAAGAAAACAAAATATCTAGTTACATTTGGATTTATGGATTTGAAATGAATGAATATAGTATCAGTTATTTGGATTTAAACCACACCTAGTTTAGTCCCCATTTGATGGGGGTTTGGAATGGGTAGATTGGGTACAAACTCCTTTGACATAATTTGCACAAAATGACTTCAAGGATTATAACCTTTACATCAATGTAATATCTTAGATCTAGATTTTCAATAATATATTTGAGTTGTTGATTGATGGATTTGAAATAACTTGTTGAATATAGTTATTTGAAATCCTTTCATGAATGATCCTACTTGTGCAAGGAGCATAACAAAATGTGCCTTTTCTATCTCTATTCAATCCTCCATTTAAGAATTACAATCTACCTCCAACAGCTATCTTCCTTACAAATTTATAAACTTTAACCTTAAATACCTTATTTCAAATCGACTTATCTAAATGGAACCTAAATCTGTTGTGTCAATTCTTGGTTTATGGTATAAGTTATGTTTGAAATCTTCTGTGCTTTTCGATTCATTGTTTGCGGAGAAAAGGGAAGGTTTTTATTATTTTTGTTTGGTTACAGGTAAATTTCGGGCTATGTTACATGGTATTAAATGTGCTTGCAAGATTATGGACATGCTGATGTTTCAATTTATAGTTAGTTAATTATATCCTCTTGGGGCAAGGAACATGGCTGAATTATTAAAGTTGTTCACTTCTTTTTGCATACATCATGGGTTGTTAGTGTTGCACATTTTTAAATGCGGAAAGTCAAAGTGAAAATCAATCTAACTACTTGGGTGCAAAAGATAGTTAACCCGATTAGATACAATGGAATGATTATTTGACACTGCATTTATTCAGGCAGTATAAATTCCACTTTTAATGATTATTTTTTTCTTGGTCCTGTTACTAAATTTACTTTGGATTGTGTGCAATAAATGAAAACTAAAATGTGATTGGTATCGTACATTGTCTGAAATATACAGTTTTTATTATTTATTTATTTATTTATTTTAATTCTCATATGTTAACTTTGAGTGGCGCCTATCATATAGTTAGTCAGTCTAGTCTGGATTTATGAATTTTCAAATGTTTGTGCTTTTGTGGTCTCTTATTATGACCAGGAATCCCATTATTTTGAATTAATGGTGTATATGACAAGGAGGATTGTTTAGAGTTAAGTAACCTGTAAATATTGTAGTAGATGGGTGACTTGAAGAAAGTGTTTCCTGCTGTGTGGTCACTGAAGGCCATTTAAATGAAAGGGAAGATTTAGTAAGTTGGTTGGTGGAAGGCCATTATTGTTTCATACTACCATGGCAATACAAGGAAATATATTTGTGCATGCATGAGAAGTGAGATGTAGCACCAATTGAGACATGATGAAGGAAAGTCATCTCGTATTGATTGAATATTTGCTGTAAAAACCAATACCAATAATGAGTGAATAAGTATGCTGCACTTCAAAGGTAAAAACTAAATTCAAGTGGTATGTAAGTGGATGGGGGAAGAAAATAGATAAATTAGTGCCTATGTTCTAGGAGAGTTCATGGCCCAAGTTCCATGGTGAAAAAAGGATGTGTACCGACCCATGCTTGGGAGTTTAAGGCTATGTCGACTCAAGCATGAGCAATCAAAATAATCAATTTTCCTGTAATCTTTTTTTATTTTGTGTGAACAATTTATATAACAATGCATTTATATTGTTGTATTGCCTATAAATGGGTTATTGCTTTAATGTGTTGATGTCATGGACTTGGAAACTTCCTATAGAAATGTTGGCCTACTTCCCCTAAAATGTGATCGCTAATATGATGGAGCATGATAGAACATTCGTATTGCCCTCTGACAGAAATAGAACATTCATATTACCTAGTAATCCTTCCACTGAGATTTTCCTTTGGATTATTTGTTGGTCACTTGGTCTGTCCCATCCAAGTGGGAGGGGTTGCTTCTTGGAAAAGGGGGAAGCTTTACTGGCTTGAAATGTTAATGGTTATATCTTTCTTGTTCAGGTGAAAATGTGGGCAAATTTATTAAATACCTTTTGCACCAGCGGGAAGCTTGAGCTGGAACTCTTGTACAAAGTCCAGGTCCAATGCTATGAGGATGCGAAGCTGATGAAGTTGTTCCCTGACATTGTGAGAGCTCTATATGACCAGGATGTGCTTGCAGAAGATACCATTCTTTACTGGTTTCGTAAAGGAACAAACCCGAAGGGCAGGTATGCATTTTGATTTTCCTTCTTGTTGATTTTTTGTTATCATTGAAGTTGAAATAATATTGGGTTTATTACACTAGTAGTCCTGTAGTTTGAGAGAAATTTAACTTTGGTCTTTACAGTTTCAATTTGAACAAAGAAAATCTTGTAGTTTGAGGTGACTTGTAATGTGGCCCTTTCATCAATATTTGTTGGCAATTCTAAAGGAAATTGACCACATGCACACCACGTGGACTTCTAAGAAGGACAAATAAAACATTTTACTAAGTAAAGAGCTGACACATTCTCTCTTTGCTTTATCTTTATTTTTTATCCTTTATCGTCCCCTTGAGTTGCTAACACTAGACACACATATATTTAGCCATTACCAATCACCACTATGACAAATTTGTATAGGGGGCATCATGATACTGTTTTGTTCTTATTTTTATTTTAATGTTCAACATGTGCCCTTGACTTGTGCTCAGGTTAACAATTGTTCTATTCATGGTTCAATTTGGGTGCCAAAAAAGAAAAAGAAAAAGAAAAGATTGGACTAATACTAAATTCTTGATTGGTGGTTGTGCTTGAAGTCTAAAGTTTTTTCCATGCCGTCCCCTTCATTTCCTCTCTCTCTCTCTCACAGAACTTGCAGCTTATTATTGTACTATTTCCATATGCTGCAGGCAAGCCTTTGTGAAGTCGATGGAGCGCTTTGTAAAATGGCTGGAGGAGGCAGAAGAGGAGGAATAAATGTGGCTGACACTGTTGAAGCCAACCTTGTTATATTATATTAGCTATCAATTTCTACTGATAAACATCCGTAATCCATTACTATATTTGAAAAAAAACAGAAACTTAATACTCTTAGACGTATGCTTTTTATTTGAGACATAATGATTTATCACTTAAATAACCTGTTTTACTACTCTCTCTCTCTCTGCATGTGTGTTATGGCTTGTTATTTTACCCACATATACACAAATATGTTGGACCAAAGATTGTGGCTTTAGTTAGTATCTGCAAAGAAGTGTTTGCTTCTCTCATAGGTTTAGAGTCCAATAAAGTACCCCTTAGTCTGAGCAGCTATATACAAGTATGTTGGAAAAAGGCTTGTAGCTTTGGTTGGTGTCCACATCTTTCCTCAGGTACCTTCTGAATTGGTTGTATGATCTTGGCGTCTGGGACAATTTTCCAAATAGCAGTGGTGGTGATAGGAGTAGATTTTCCGAATAGCAATGCATACAGTTAGCTGGTTGGACTCCCTGTAAAATTTTCTTTCTAAATTTTGTTGTCCTAACCTGTGGCTGATGAAGAGTCCAATAATCCCCCACCTCAAATTCTTGTTTTCTAGTAGATGCCCTCAGTTTGCTGAGTTCTGGTATTTTGAATTGGAGTGACCAGGATTGATTTATGTTTTGTCCTAGGAATAGGCCTTTTTTGGGGTAAGGGGGCTGGGAAAATTATTTAGGCTTTGTTTGTCAAAACTTAAAAAAGTTAAAAAAAAATTATTATCTTATTTAAGTCACAATATCTCTTTATAATATTATTTTAAACCTAACTTATATCTAATTTATATTTCATAAGAAATCAAAAAGTATACTTATTTAGATTATTTTAAACTATTACTTAGTACTATTGAGGTAAGATTTAAAATGATAATAAAACAAATATCATAAGATGAATGGTGTTAAACATTGTTTCGAGATTAAAAAATAATCTCTTATTCTTAATCAAAAGAAAATTAATTGCACTCCAATGTGATTGCTTCGGTGGAAAATATTTTTAATTCATGATAAAAAAATTGTATTTCATAGTGATCAACACAAAATGATATAACATTTTTATATAGTAGGAAAAAAAATATTGATGCAGATGTTTATTTTTTTATTAAATTTATATTTTATAATTATTTTATGTAGATTTATTAAGTAAGATTCATATTTATGAAATTAATAAATAAGAAAACAAAGAAATTTTCACTGTTTGAACAAACAGTTGATACATGTCATAACCTCCATACCAGTGAAAATCAGTCTGTTGGTTTTAGTTTTTAGAATTTACTTTTCTAGAAAATTTAATTTTTTTATTTTTCGTATTTTTTATTTTCACTATTTTTTATAAATATTTTAAGCAAATTTTTATTTTTATTTTTACACACATGTAACATAAAAACACATAAAAAATATAATATTTGTGAAAAAAATTTCAAAAAAATTCACTGAATATCAAAAATATAAAAAATTTACCAAAATTCAGTACATTTTTTGTATTTTTATGTATTTATTAATTTTTAAAAATATTTTACTATTTATATATATCTAAGTGATATGTATTTAAAAAAGTAAAAAAAAAAAATTACTTAAAATTTTAAAATATTCACAAAAATAAAAAAATACTAAAAATAAAAAATTCAATTTTCATAAAACTAAAACCAAACATATTGAATAGTATTTTTCTTGTTTTTCTATTTAAACATAAAAAAGTAAATTTATTTTTTTGGTTTGTTAGTGAATAGAGAATAGGCAAGATTGATTCGTGTGTTCATATGTAACAAGAAGATTCGTGGTTGTGTACAACTATTTTCTCAAGCAATATTAACAAAAATGCTTCGGACCCCTACTGGGGGTCGACCCCCAGTGAGGTGGCGTGTCTGGATTGGGCAAAAAAAAAATTGTTTTATTTTATTTTATTTTTTTTTTGAGTTTCAACATGGGGACACGCCACCATCGTGCGATTTCACTGGGGGTCTGAATCACAGTTGCAATATTAAAAGTTCCTAAGATATTTATTCTGAGAGGTTAATTGAATTTTTTAACATACTTGAAGGAATAAATTATTGAAAACCTCTGTTAAATGACAAAATTTAACTGGAAATATTTGTACTCTTTTAAATTTTGAAAAAAAATTGTATTTTACATAAATTTATAACCGTAAAATGAACAAAATTATTCAAAATTGACCCTTTATTATTATTTAATTAATTTTTATTATTTACCCTTATTATTATTTTATTAATTTTTTCTTTAGCTAGTAAAGTGTTGCTTACTTTAGCAAATTGTTCTCGTGGAAGAAGAATGTTTGTTCCACTGTAACAAGATTCTTCTTCTCTCACTCTCAACAGTTGCAGCTATGAGGTATTGATCTTTCCAATTCCATTGTTCTCTCTCTCTCTCTCTCTCTCTCTCTCCCTTGCTGTAAAAGACACCAACCCACTTCACCATTGAGCTTTTTCTTTTCTTTTCTGTTGTTTTTAGCTTCTGATTCTCGCACTTGACAGTTCTTGCGCAAACCCATCTTTACATTCCAACCATGGAAGAAAGATGGGTGGTTCTAGCTTTCTGGACCTGTAAAAGCCCTAATTTTCATCAAGTACCACTGTTATTATTGTTGATAATGCCATTTCTGTTGTTGAATCCACCTTCTATATTTGCTGTTGCTAATTCCACATATAATAGCAACAATGGATATGATGATCTTCCTCTTCACCCAAAAGACAGAACTTCACTGTTGTTGTTCAAGTCACACCTTCAGGATCCAAATCAGTTCTTGTCCAGTTGGGAATTGGTGGGTCTTGGTGGTGGTGGGTCCAAGTGCACAAACTGGACTGGGATCACCTGCTCGAACCAGACCGGGACTGGGACCGGTCGAGTAATTTCACTCAATCTTACCCTCATGAATTTGTCAGGTCCAGTTCATCCCAGTTTATGCAACCTCTCATTGCTTGAAACCCTAATTTTATCCCACAACAGGTTTAATGGTTCAATCCCACCTTGTTTAGGAAAGCTCTTGAACCTTAGAACCCTAGATCTTGGCCATAATATGTTTAGTGGTGTTGTTCCTAGAACACTTGCGAGGCTGAGCAAGTTAACTGAGCTTGCCCTCAATACTAACAAAGATTTGAATGATACTGTTCCTCTCTGGATTGGGAATTTTTCTATAAAACTTGAGAAACTCGATTTGGGTTTCGGTTCGTTTCGAGGTGAAATTCCTGAGAGCTTATATTACTTGAAATCACTCAAGTATTTGGATCTCTCACACAATACCTTATGGGGAACTCTTGGAGATTTCCATCAACCTTTGGTTTATCTCAATCTTGAGTCAAACTTGCTTTCGGGTTCTTTGCCTTGCCTTTTGGCCTCTGTTGAATCGATTTCGGTTCTCAATTTAGCTAACAACTCTATTGTGGGAGGAATACCCTCTTGTATTTCCTCACTTCAAGAATTGAAACAGCTGAATCTGTCTTTCAATGGGTTAAGATTTGAGATTTCTCCTAGAATCCTTTTTTCGGATAAACTGGTTGTTTTGGACTTGAGTTTCAACGCCTTGTCAGGACAGCTTCCAAGCAAATTTGCAGAACCTCCGGAGAAGTCAGGACTTGTACTTCTTGACCTATCTCACAATCAATTCTATGGTGATATTCCCTTGACTATAACAGAATTGAAAAGCTTGCAGGTGTTGTTTCTTTCACACAATCTTCTCACCGGTGAAATCCCAGCAAGGATAGGCAATTTGACCTATCTCCAAGTGATTGATCTGTCACACAATTCACTGTCCGGTTCAATTCCTTTGAACATTGTTGGTTGTTTTCAACTACTTGCATTGATCCTAAGTAACAATAACCTTTCCGGTGAAATTCAGCCAGAGCTCGACGCATTGGATAGTTTGAAGATTCTTGATATCAGCAACAATAAGATTTCTGGGGAGATTCCACTAACCTTGGCCGGCTGTAAATCATTGGAGGTTGTAGATTTCAGCTACAACAATCTCTCTGGAGGTCTGAATGATGCGATAACCAAATGGTTGAACCTTAGGTTTATCTCCCTTGCTCGAAACAAATTCAATGGATCTCTACCTGCTTGGCTGTTCTCATTCCAAGTAATTCAAGCATTGGACCTCTCTGGCAACAAGTTCTCTGGCTATATACCCGATGGCAACTTTAACATCAGTTTGATGTTCAACAATAGTAACTTCAGCGGAACACCTACCCAACAGTTGGGTACATCGCAGAATCTGCAGATAAAACTCTCTGTGGTTTTTTCTGATGTCGATGAGTTGAGCTTTGATTACGATCTATCTTCAGCAGTTGGAATCGATTTATCTGATAATTCACTCTATGGGGAGATTCCTGTCAGTCTGTTTGGATTACATGGTTTGGAGTATCTGAATTTATCCTACAATTTTCTCGATGGTCAGATTCCATCGAGTTTGGAGAAGATGTGGAGTTTGAGGGCTTTGGACTTGTCACATAATTCCTTGTTGGGTCAGATCCCAGAAAACATATCGAGTCTTGGAAACCTGACACTCCTAAATCTGTCGTATAACTGTTTTTCTGGAATTGTTCCCATGAAACAAGGGTATTGGAGGTTTCCAGGAGCATTTGCCGGGAATCCAGACTTGTGTGTTGAGTCCCCTGGTGAAAGGTGTCAGACGAAAAGCCTTCCTGTGGTGCCAGGAAAGACTTTTGAAGAAGAAATGGAGGGGCCAATTTCACTCTGGGTATTCAGTATAAGCGCATTTGTTAGTTTTTACGTTGGCATCGCAACTCTCTTTTGCTCTGCTAAAACTAGAAGCTACATTCTCCAAACAAAAGTTTAATTTTGTGTTTATGTATGAGAATGGAAAACTTCTTTTGTACATTGTCTCATTTCTTAGTGCGTTGCCTAGTTTTACATCTTGTTTCTACTCGTTCTGTTCCTTTTCTGTATGAGTATGTGATTCTAGCATCTGTTGTAGACTTTTACATTCTATTGGTGCGAATGAGCTAGGAAAATTTATTTGTGGGTACTGCTGAAACTATCAAATTTCTTGTCGGTTTAAAATGAAATTGAGATTTCTGTTCAATTTGAGGAAAGTTGTGGCATAATATGTTTGTTACACTTGTAGCAAGTTGGACCTAGAACTCTAGAGGTCTTTGCATGGCTTGATTTTTTGGGGTTTTCTCCCTATCTTTTGACAATCCTGTGTCTATTTGCCGAGACGAGGTAGGAAAATATTTAAAATTTTAAGCATCTTATTGTCTTCAATTGGATTTGGGACTTAATTTTGAGCATGGAGGAGACTTGTTTTTGGCATTTGGATCTTTGTATATATTGACGCATGTTTCCTCTCGACTTGTACTCTTTTTTTTTTTTTACCATTTCAACAGATATTCATCATTCCTCTCTTTGGTCAATTTCCTTGCAAGTATAGCATGAAGGTCTCCATATTGCTTTTCTACACCATATTTCTATAAGTGAAGTGCAATATTCCTATGTTCTTACCTCTGTACAATATACTGAGGCAGTTTTGGGCCATCTGACGCCCTTAATAATCTGGTTTTTAAAAATATTAGCTTTCTTTAGTCAATTTCCCTTAATGGCATCATATTTTTATTTTTATTGTTGGTATTGCCTTTTTCTTTGATACGGACGGTACCCCTATCACTGCCATGAAACCTTTCATTAGTTTTCATGCAAAGAGTATATTGAGGTAGTGTGGAATCATTTGAACTTCTTCATATATATCCTGGCTTGCTTGGTTAAATATCTTTCTGCGATATTACGCGGGGGTGGTTGTTGCTATCAGTGGGCTCTTTTAACCAAAGAGGCACATATATGTTCTAGACTCTTGTTTCTCCTTTTATTTATGGTGTTTTTATTATTAATTTCCAAATGTAGCTTTGATATATTGTGTTTTATAGGTCTGCTTTGATGGATATTGGAAAGTTTTGCAATATTTGTGCTCTGTTTTTGTGTACCTGGACTTGCAAACTAAAACAAGCTATTTCTTTTTTGTTGTTGTTGAATTGGATTCTAGCTAATTAATTTTAATACTCCTTAGCTTGTGGCCGCTACATGATAGTGCTATATGATATATATATATATATCTATATAACAAAACAAGGGAGTTGATGGGACATTTGTCTATGTGGCATATAAATCAAGGGCTGAGATGAGACTTCAAGGCCATACAAATCAAAGGCAGAGATCACATTTTCAGATTTCAAATTTCAAACATCATTCTTGAAGACGCTACCCTTCTCTCTCTCACTCTCTCTCTCACCCTCACAAACCTCAACCCCTCCTTGCGCAACGCCCATTTTAGGCCTTCGATCTTTAAAGCAAAATTATCGATCTTTCCTTACAATGGACTCTGATTCGTGGACTACGCGTCTCTTAGCTGCCTCCAGGCGATATCAATCTCGATCTGGTCAGTCTCAGTGCTACTCACGTTCTGTTTGTTTCCCGGGAAAAATCTTATGATAAAGAAAACGAACTTGGGGATATTCAGATTTCTAGCTCGAAGCTGTTGTGAAAATTACAATCTTTGTTAAAATTTCTTTTGTGGGATTCAATTGGGGGGTTTGGTTTTTTTTCTTTTCTCTGAATTCGTGAAATTGGTTTTGATTGTAGTGCAGCCCATCCTGTTGATGGTGATGATGAGCCGCGGCCGGAGTTGATGATGATGATGAAGCCCATCCTGTTGAAGCTAAGAATGGGGTAATCATTTTTTTTATTTTTTTTTTATAAGTGAAAAATAAAAATAAAAATGAATACTATGTTCGCTTCCGAGCATTTTCTAGGGTTTCGATTCCGATACCCTAGAACTCGCTTCAATTTTTTTTTATTAATCTCAAGAAAGCCAATTCGAATTGTACATTTTATTTTATGTTATTGAGCACTATGTTCCTCTCCATTGGGTAATTTACTCTTTCCTTATATTATATTTATTATGCATATTTATTTAGATTTGTGTTGTGATTGAAAAAAAGAAGAATGGAGGTAGTAGGCATTTATATTGATATTGATTTATGGGTTATTGTTTTTTTTTATTATTATTATTGTTTATGGAAGATTCTTATGTTAATGAGCTAACAAGGAAGGTTGGGGTTTTGAGAATGAATTGAATTCTTTTTGTTTTGATTTTGTTAATTATACTGCACAAAAAAAGAAAGGAAAAAAAGGAAGCTTTAAGATTTGAGTTACCAGGGTTTTGATTCGATACCCTTGAACTCGCTTCAATTTTAGATTACAAAAAGCCATATCGCATTGTACATTTTATGTTATTGACATAGAATTGGAGTCAGTATGCATTTATGTTGAAGTTGTAATGTCAGTATTGATTTTTGGGTCATTGTCCTTTTCTTTTCTTTTCTTTTTTTTCCAATGGAGAATTTTTATGTTAATGAGCGAACAAGGAAGTTTGGTGTTTTGAGAATGAATTGAATTCTTTACGTTTTGATTTTTTTAATTATACTGCACAAAAAAGGAAGCTTTATGTAGATTTGAGTTACTAGGGTTTTGAACTCACACGAATTGGCGTCGTATATTTTATGTTATTGGCATATAAAAAAAAAATAAAAAAATGGAGGATCAAAGCAAGTGATTTTGGAGCTCTGTGTTTAGCTCAGTTGGTATTATTACTCTTTCCGTATGTTATAATTGTGATGCATATTATGTAGATTTGAGTTGTGATTGAAAAAAGAATAATAAAAGTGAGTATGCTGTAATGTCGTATTGATTTTTGGGTCATTGTCTTTTATTTATTATTATTTTTTTTGGAGAATTGTTATGTTAATGAGCTAAAAAGGAAGGTTGGTGTTTTGAGAAAGAATTCTTTTTAATTATACTGCTAAAAAAAAGGGTACTTTATGTAGATTTGAGTCGTTGACTGATTGCAAGCAGTTTATAGGGTTTCGGTTGTATACTTCAGAATTCACTTCAATTTTAGATAAGAGAAAAGTGAATTCATATTGTACATTTTATGTTATTGACATAGAATAAATATTTTAAAAAAAAAGAAGACAATAATCAAAGCAAGTGATTTTGAAGCTTTATGTTTAGCTCAATTGGTATAATTACTCTTTCCTTATATTATAATGCAGATTTATGTATATTTGAGTTGTGAATGACATATTGTAGGGGGTTGGATTCTTTGAGTTACATATATTTTAAAGAAGACTAGAGGTAGTGATTTCATGAGTTGCAAGTCAGTGATAATTATTTAAAAATAATGAAGAGTGTTTATGAACATTATTTTTTGTTTCAATGCCAACACGAAGGTTTTTGAAAATGTATCAATGGTTTATGAACATTATAATAAGGGAAGAAGGTTTTTGAAAATGTATAAGCTGTTTGCGTTATCCATTTTTTTTTTTTTTAAGAGTGGTAATGTGTTCATTGAGGGCAAGTGTTATTTTTTCTTATTTTTTACTGATTTCAGTTTGGATTTTCTTTTATTCATTTACATGTGAATTCCTGTTGTTTCTTTAGCAAAGCATATACGCACACTTATTCCTTATCTTTTTGTTCAACTATGACATATTTCCTTTATAATTATTATCATATTGTCTTTTGTTGAGTGACATTTTGATTTGAGAAATTAATTAGTTATTGTCTCTGAAAAAGATGGCTTTGCAAGAATGAGTTATGGTTGGCATCCGGTTTTCCTGTTTACTTGACGGAACCGTAGTTTAATATTTTTTGGTATCTAGATGAATTCCCCAGAGTGAGGGCCGCCAATTACATTGTGGGGACAACCCCCCAAAGATTGAGGTTTCCACACAACAATGTTTATTTGTCCCTTTGGAATGCATTTTCTCTGGTGAACCGGAGTTGATGCATATCTTTCTGTTTACAGTATCTTTCTGTTGGCCAACGCTAATGTTTAGATTCAGTTTTGGAACTAAAATTTGACAATAACAGATGTTGCTAAAACCTTAATTTTGACTGGCTTTGACTGGAAACTTCCACTGATAGATTGGTGATGTTTTTGAGTTTGTTTCATGGTTGCTCATGGTTGTTCTGATTCAAAAAATATTATCTATTTTTGATAGATTGGGGTAAATAGTAATGTTTTGATTGGGGTAAATTGTTTTGATTCAAAATATAGTATAATGATTCTGTTTTTGATTCAAAAAACGGTAATGGTTTTTTATTTTTATTTTTAAATATCCAGTTAAATTCTCAACCTTAGAGCATTCTTTGTTTTTTCAGAAAATTTGTGTTAGAATGTTTGTGTTAGAAAATTTGTATTTTTTTAATTTTGTTTTGTTGGGAAGGAGTTGTTCGATGTTGCGATTGTTCTCTCACCTTCCCTGAGGCTTCAAGGTTTGATTGTTTATCTGGGTTTAAACTGGGTTTATTGTACACAGATTGAGGAAGAAGATAGATTATAACATATACATCCATCCAAATTCCAACATATTTAACAACTTTTGTCATTAAAAATAAAGAGCAAAATTGGAGAAAAGTTAACCTTTGAGTTCTGGATGAGGCACAATCTCCAAATAATCATTAAAGAGAAAAACATAAAATAAAATTTGGCCAACTATGTGAAGGATGATGATTTAGAATGAGTATGTTTTGATAAACTATTTTGGTTCGAGAATGATTAAGTTGCTAAACTTCGATATAGTTTTTGGTCTTATAGGTGATGAGAACGCTAATGTTTTTGGATAGAAACATTTGAACAATAATAGATTGTGGTGTCATGGTCAAGTAAAGGAACTCATTGTTGTCAATATGTAAGCATTGAAGCCCTATTTTGTTCGTAGTCTATTACTTTCATTCGTTGTGTAAGCTAATAGGGGTGTTGCAATAATCATTACTTTAGTCTTGAAGAATAGTAGTATGAATTTTTATGTGTACTATTTTGGAAACTTTTTCCAGTATTTTGGAGACTCTTTCCAATAATCATTACTTTATGGGTACTATCTAGCTGAGACACTAAATGTTGATCTGTGTCTCGTCCCCACGGAAACTCTTTCTAATATTTCTTCTTCTATTCAGTAAGGCACTAAATGTTGGCAATGGACCATATTTTCTTAATCCATTAGAAATTATAGCAATGTGCTTGCAGCTAGATATTGACAGTGGCATGCAACAAAGGACACCGATTTATGTTATGAATTAAAGTACTTTTTATTGATTTTATTATTATTATTATTATTATTATTATTATTATTATTATTATTATTATTATTATTATTTCCATTTTAGGTTTGATGTTATGGATATATCTTGAGAAGTACTTTATTATATAGATTTGGGCTGCCATTCTCTCTCTCAACTGGGTTTATTTCGCTTCTTCAACCCGGTTTTCCACTTGGGGATTCAATCTTTTTCTGCCTTTTCCCTTCTCTCTCTGTTTTTTTCAGCTCTAATGGTTGTGTTTGCTTCCCTAGCATTAACCAATTGTGGTACTGCTGTTGTTGTGAAAATTGTGGTGTCATTGCTGGGAAAATTGTGGTGTTCTTGCTGTTGGGAAAGAATCGAATTGTTCGAGGGATTTAACCCATGTTAACCAAGTAATTTGATTTCTCTTTCTCTCTATCTCTATTTCTTTTTGGTTCTTTGTGGAATAGCTATGCTCACATTTTCTGCAAAAAAAAAAAAAAAAAAAAAAAGTATGAAGAGTAATTGAGTAAAAAAAGAAGTAATTGAGTAATTGTATGTGAAGTCTGACTTCTTCCATATTTTATTATTATTATTTTTTTTAAGTGTTGGTGTTGTGAAATGTTCTATTTTGGGGTTGGAATTGGATTGTTTTACTATGAAGCTTTTGGGTGGGGCTGTTGCCAAAATTGCAGGTTTAGTTGAAGTGCTGGTAAATTGGTGTTGTTGAAGTGCTGAATTTGGAGTTTATTTGGGTTATTAATAAATTGGTGTTTCATTTGAGTTTCATAGAATTTTGTTTCTTCCTGTGAATTCACTTTTTACTCTTTCAAAAGAAAAAAAAAATTGTGCTATGTTGTGTGACTCTTTTGGGTGTCTGTCCACTTCAAATTTCTTTTGCTGTCTTTCTTTGCATGTTTGTACCAACTGTTTTTTTTTTTAATATTATAAAACTTGCAGCTTTCTTGCTATTTTGAGGTTATAAAAATATATAAGCCTTTGGTTGGATTGTAAGGGGTGAGAAAAGAATGGAAATAGCACAACACATTACATTGGTTTACTGCATGTAAAGGCATTACTGTCATGGATATAAACTGTAACCTATGAGATTAAGGCCCTTGATCACCCATTTTGATTTATTTTAATTCATTTTGGACCATAATGCATCTTGCAGGTAGTCTGTAGTTTATGGAAAATTTTACTTTCCTATATGATCCAAAGGTTTAGTCATGGAATTCTTGGGGTTTGTTTAGAATTTCTTGGGCTGTGTCTGTTTGTTTTGCCTCTTCCATTCTCTCTCTGTTTTATTGCTAACTATTAAACCTATTTTGCTATCAGTTTCTTCATTTTTATTTTGGTTGTTTTAGGATCCGTTTGAGAGTGGAATGAACAAGAGCCTAATTTCCTCATTCTACTTAACAATTAATCAAGCTGTCATGTGTTTGAATGTTCTTGTTGTTTTATTTTATTTAAATTTTGTCCTTCACAAATTTCAGTTACATTTTGATCCTAACATTATTTACAATGTTGCTTCAGTTGCCTTCATTATTATTTATAAAATGTTGTTGTCGGGTGTATCTTATTGCTTTAGAATTGCCAATTACATTATTGCTTTACTTGCCTTCCCACCCTCTGTTTCTTCCCAGTCCGACAAAGGCAAAGGAAACTAAATATATTCTACTTAGCTTCCTTTGCTATTTTTTAAATAGAACTCTACGGTGATCGTTCTTGAATATATGTGTGAGTCTATAAAGTTGGATCAAACTGAGTTTTCTCAATTGTGTAGTTTTATTCTCATTTTAGGAAATTATATGAGCATCAAAATTATATGAGTCCTTCATATTGGTTTGGTTTGTAAATTGTGTTCACATACTAATTTTTGGTTTGGAATTGTTTTGCTTCCGCTACTATGAAACATTATTTGGCCATTTTCGCCTTATCTTCTACACTTAAATTAGGGCTTTCTTTTTCTTAGAGAGATTTCTTTTTCTTTTTTCCTAGAGCGATTTCTTTTCTTCTTTTTCTTTTTTCCTTCAATTTGTGTAGTGGATTACAAATATTTACTTTTAGATTTGTGGATTATGTTGATTAGGTTATACAACTATTTCTCTTTTGGTTTACAAAACATGTTGATGTACACAGATTTCTCCACCATGACCACAAAGAGTGATTTGCCTCTTCCTTTTCGCAAAACACCAACACTCCTCACAACCATCTCGCTTCCTTCCTCCTTAGCGACCCTTTGTCGACATCTTGATTGCAACAATCAGAGTAACCCCACTCCCCATCTCAACCATCGCATAACTACCATCTTAGCCTCATGCAACATAGCTAAGGGTAAACACATTTATTTATATACATGCTTCAGCTTTGATCAAGATTTTTAACTGCATTCGCATGATTTTACTTAATCTAACCATTGTTCTCATATAGCAGAAAGCCCTAATTTTACACACCCCTGAAGTTTATGAACAGTTGAGCTCCATATATTTTGTAAATTGTTTCTATGTAGAAAAACTAAAACCGCTTATGGCAAGTACATGACATGGACGCTAACTCCAAATTGAGATTGTTGAGATAATTTCCCTCCATAGTAGTATTATGTAGGCAAGAAAACATTGTAAAATTTCATTATCTTATGCAAGTGATATACGCAGAAGTTATAAGCTGATGTGAGTCATGATTGATAAAGCATCATACTCCTATTTTTTTTTTTTTTTTTTTATGGAATCAACAAAGGTTGTGGAATTAAAAGGTTCCTGCAAGAGTTTGAAAAATAAATTATAAGAAATCAACAGGGCACTAACCGATCCCTGTGGAAGACTAAAGTTTTTGCTAATTTAAGAGAGATTTCTTTTCTTTTTCTTTCGCTTTGTGTATTGGATTTCAAATATTTACTTTTAGATTTGTGGATTATGCTAATTAGGTTATACAACTATTTCTCTTTTGGTCTATAAAACATGCTAATGTGTTTTTATCTTTATTAGTTAAACATGTTGAAAGTCCAATTTTGTCATGGTTTGATTCTAGGCATGTAATTCTTTATGTGTGTGGATGATATGGGTTTGCGTTTCCTTCACTACAAGAAATTACACATTTGGCGACTAAATTTGGCAACCAAAATAAATTTAGTCGCCAAAAGTGTCATTTTTGGTGACTAAAAAATATATTAGTCAGCGTTGGTTCGAAGTTTAGCTACTATATTAATTTAGTCGAGATATGCTATTTATTGGCGACTAAAAAAAATTTAGTCGCTAAATATTAAGTAATAGGCGACCAAAAACCTGTTAGTCGGTGATAGTTTATATTTTAGGCTACGAAAAATTTAATTTGATCGTCGTATACAATTATTTGCCGACAAAAGAAAGTTTAGTTGTCAAAGACCATGCATATTTTTTGGGTTACTCTTTGCCGACCAAAGAATTTCGTTGCCAAATATGAGCTTTTCGTGACTAAAAAAATGTAGTAGTCATATAATAGCTATTCCCGGGAAGTTAATATCTCCTTTTTAATTGCTTAATCATTGTTGGAAACATTATTTTCATTTATTTCCCTTTTGAACTAGAAGAGAGGTAGTAGTCATACTCATACACGAGGAAATACAATTGTTTTAGTCTTATTCAAATATGAATTTAAGAAAATATTAAGACTTTTGTATGGCCGGTCTATTATGAGTCTGGTTTTATAATTTGAATATTTTATTATATAAAAAAATTTGGTGACCATTTTTTATAAGAAAAATTAGATCGATTTTATAATCATGACTTAGTATTCATTGTAATGAAAATCCCTATTCATGCTTTACTTTTCATGGAAGTAGCCTCTCCTAATCTTTCATCTATGGTCATATCAGATCGCTATGACATTATCATTCTGCCGCATAAGATATCCATTCATTCTTTCATGAATTGTGGTGCAGCATGTCCATGGATGATAAAAGCAAAATGTTAACGATAGCCAAACTCATAATTTGTCAATCGGCCTTATCCTCACCATCTTCTGTCAATATCATGGTATCTGCAGTGTTCCTCTCGCCCTCTCCCCAACACCAACACACCTCCACCACTCATCAGCCAAGAATAACAAAGAACCACCCACATTATCAACCTCTTCGTAATAGATGTGTGTGTTATATTTTCAGAGTCAATTTCTTAGTATTTACCATTTCTATATCCAAAAACTAATCTATTTTTTTGTTTGTCTAAAAAATAAAAAATTAAATGATGAGCTTATATGAGATTTTACTACTCTCTCTCTTACCTAATTCGAAAACAACCTCTCCAAAACAGAATGATTATGTAGTTTTATTTGTTTGGTATGTTTCTATTTGGTATTTTTTCATTTTTTTTTTTTTTTTTTTGGCCCAGGTGTGATATATCTAAAGGCACGGGTTATATTCTAATTCTAATGATAGCCAAATTTTTGTTTGGCCCAAGAGTGATATATCTTCAAGTTTGTTGATGGAATTGAGGTCTTGATCATCATTTCTGTTGGTGGAATTGATCTTTCAATTTATGTGTTAAGCTTTATTAATTTGAATACATTCCTCTCTAATTTTGATTTATATTTTAATCTCATCATTAATTGTATCGTGCCTTCAAGCACCTGCATACGCTAGTATATATATCTTTTGGTGTATCTGTGGTGATCCTTGTTTGTTTCCCAGAGTGGTGGACATCATCTTGATGCCTTATCGATCGATTTCCATAGTCATTATTTCATATGTTGTAATGTTAACTTTCCTTAATTTCTAAGAGCTTATTTCCTTTGGGGCTATATTCCTTGGAGTGGTTATTTGGTTATTTGCAAATCCTTATGGGTGTATATGATGAGACTGTTTGACCAAGTGAATGGGTCGAACAAGTCCAAGCTCTTCAAAGGTCCACGCCCAGCTTGACTGTGCCCATCGTTACCTCGCAAACAAGTCCAATGGGGCCCGAGGTAGTCCCTAGTGAACCCTCTGACGAGCAAGTTAGAAGGAGAAGTAGGGTGTAAGGAGAGTTTAGAGATGGAAAGCTTAACTTTTTTCTTGTCTTCAACGTTTACTTATATCCTTTGGTAATCATTTCGCTGTCCCTTCCGACCTACCCTCATCGCCGAAAGTCTATGCTGTAACTTACCTTGTTCAGGGTAAGGGGGTCTTGTTCCGACGGAGAGGTGTTGTCATAATAAATGCTGTGATGAGTTGCATTAATGGTGATGTGCAGTGGCAATAACTTTGCAGATCTTTGTCTGCTAATGTGGCTCGTCCTTCACCTGCCATATGTCTGAATGTCATTGGCTCTTTATGTCATGTTGGATTCCAGCTGTTTTGGGCCCCACTAGCTAGGTTATGTATTGGGCTCCAAGCGATGGGCTTGGGTTGTTTATAGTGATTCATGGCCTTTGTGGGCTTGTACACATTAGTATATATATAAATATATATAGTTGTCGATTGGTTTTCTTCCCTATATTCTTTTGATCTCATCAAGGTTGCGTAAAGATATGTTTATGTCTTGCTTGGTTGAGGAGTATTTCTCGGTATCAAAATGACCAAGGATGGAGGTATCGAGCTTTTGTTGATGCTTATTCCTTAATACCAACTAGGGGTTGGTTCAAGAGATAAGACTTTTGAATCTCTCACTCAAGGCTTGGGTTCGAGTCTACATAGCCCTTGTTGAATTAAACATACTCTTTTAACGCCTAGAGCATGCGGGGACTTAAGTTTCGTCCCGACGAGGTGTGATGGGGTTTCAGAGATATGTTGTAGATACTAAGGAGAAATACTCTCTAATGATATGTTGGAGTAGCCTATCTATATATTCACTTTTTGAATTAAAAAGAAAAGAAAAAGATGCTTATTCCTTAATGGGAGAGACTTCATTACCTCCGAATTGGGTCTTTCTAGTTGTGAATAATACCTTGTAGCACAAGAATTTGTACTACAATATGCCTATCTGCTTTCTTGATGCTCTGGTCGCCTTTTTGTAGACTCGCAGATCATTAAACTTGTCACCAACCCAAAGTTCATTTCTCTTAGAAGTTGGTTTTCTAAATATATTGGTCAGGTATAAAATTGACAGAATGTCGAAACAATTTTGGTTTTGAATTGTCAATCTTTAAAACCAAACCAAATCAAGTCTTAAGTCACATCAAATTGGGGTCGCCACATGAATTCTCCTTCTCCATGTAGCTCTATCAAAGGCCGCTTTTGTTAGTCAAATTTAGTAAATTTATATCTCACATATAATACTAGTCAACGCTAATCTAGGCCTACCCAAATTCCATAACACTTCCATCTATCGTCATCGCAGTCAAGATCTCTTCATTATCGCCTATTGGTCTCCGCTGAATATGACCAAACCATTTCAATCGATTTTCTCTACTTATCTTTTATCGGTGTTATTCGCCTTATTCTTAATATATTCATTTCTAATTCCTTTGTCTAGTTTTACCACACATCCATCTTAGCATCTTCATCTCAAGAATACTTATCTTATTAACTTGTTGTTTCTGGTTACCTAACACTCCGCCTCATACAACATCGCCGTCTAATAGTCGCTCTATAAAACTTACCTTTTAGTCTAGTGGGTATTCGCTTATCGCAAAGACTTCTGACGCATTTTTTCACTTAAGCCATCCCATTTAATCCTATGGGCCACATCCGCATCAATCTCCTCCGCCAGATAATCTATCCTAAATGACTAAAAATGTTCACCGTTAGGCGCTTATGGGTTCTCAATCTTCACTTATCCTTTGCTTTCATTGTTATCAAGTATCGCTTTACACTCCATGTAATTCGCCTTAGTTCTCGCTTATTCGTAATCTTTTAGATTCAAGTGTTTTTCTCCAAATCTCCAACTTTGTGTTAACTCCTTCTCCGTCTCATCCACTAACACAATATCATCTCGCAAAAGCATACATCATGGCACGCCATCATGAATATTTCTCCAACCCATCCATAACTAACGCAAAAGATAAGGATTTAAGGTAGATCCTGGTGTAATCCTAGGAAATTCATTTGTCTCTCCAATAGGCGATCTAATAATGGTCACCACCCTTCATATATGTCCCTAATCACATCATTGTAACCTTTTGTCACCCTTTTCTTCTCTAACACCCACCATATTATATTCGAACACTCTATCATATGCTTTCTCAAAATCGATAAACACCATATGAATGTCTTTTTTTCTTTTCCTATACTTTTCTATTACTCTCCTCAACAGATAGATCGTTTCCATTGTTGACTTGCCAGGCATAAACCCAAATTGATTCTCTAACACCTCTGTTATATCTCGCAATCGGAGTTTCATCACCCTCTCTCACACTTTCATTATATGACACATTTGCTTGATTCCTCTATAGTTGCTGCAATTTTGGACATCTCCTTTATTCTTATAGATTGACACTAAAATACTTTTCCTTCACTCATCTGGTATGTTCCTAGTCAACATAATTTTTCTAAACAACCTAGTTGGCCAAGCAACTCTTTTTTTACCCAAACACTTCCAAGCTTCAATAGGGATATCATCGAATCCTAAAGCCTTATTTGATTTCATCTTCTTAAGTGCAATCTCCACTTCAAAGTTCCTAATCCTGCGATAGAACCTATAGTCTTGGTTTATCGACATTAGTTATTTCTTCCCTATTGATGTACCTCTATGTTCCTCATTTAATAGTTTTTAAAATAGTTCTTCTATCTCTCCTTCTTTTTTTTTTTTTGGTAAACGCTTCTTCCATCTCTCCTTTTTTTTTATAAGCGTTTTCCACAAGACTCTTGGCAACTATGATTCCTACCACATTCCTACGCCTATCTTTACCACTATAATACAATTTAAAATCGGTATTCTCAATTTCTATCCCAACGCTGCATATTATTGTTTTATATTATTTGTATGACTTTAATTGTTGAATTATATGTTTAAGTATGAATATCTGCTTGTTTATGGAATACCTATTAGAATTGCCGACTTAGAGACATCAATTGAGAGCTTTAATGGCTTCATAAATCGAAATTGACTAGCCCAATAGGCTAATTAGAAATTTAGAATTTTATCGCAACTTTAATTAAAAATTAATTCGAATCAAAATAATTAAAATAATTAATTAGAATTTATTAGAGTTAAGTGATTAATTAACCTAAACAAGCTTAATTAACTTAAGCTAATTAAACCTATATATATAGCTTAAGCTTATGAATTCATCATCTTCATACACTTTTGAGCTAAAATTAGAGAGAAATGGAGAGGAACACAACAATATAGGGGCAAGTTTGGGTCGTGATAATAACTATGTTGATTCCTTAGATATATTTGATATATGAGGCGGGTTTTACATTATTCTTTTTCGACTAGGCAATTGGGGCCTATGTAAGAGTCAATGCTACTAAGTGGTGTTTTGGGAAGTTGGTAAAAAATTGACTTTTTGATTTTTTAGCTTTTTTGGTGGCTTTTTTGGCAAAAAACTGAATTCTTTTAGGTAAAAAATCTGGCTTTTTTGGCTAAAAAAATTAAAAAGCCAAAAAACTAACTTTTTTAGCCTCTTTCCAAAATGCCCCTGACGATGGCCATGCTGTTGAATGTTTCAAGTGAATTAACTATCGGGAATGTCAATTGTTGTAGCCTCATGTGATTCTTTGATGTGTATCTCGTTATTGATACTGTTGTTAGGAACTATTGTAGGTTAGTGGGTATTGAGTATTGGTGACACCAAGATGGAATCCTTAAAGTGCTCGGTGTTTCCTCAAAGATTATTCTCGTATGATTCTAAACCTTATTTTTGGATAATAATTTGGATTAATTACTTAAAAGTCCTATCTACATATGTGGTGGTAGCTTAGGTCCTCAAAAAATTTTGAACTACTAAGTCCCATTTACAAGTAAAAGACGTTTTACCCTTTAATCTCAAAATTGAGAATGTTCTCAATTTTAAAACTGAGAATGTTCTTAATTTATAATTATCAAAACTAAGAAATTTCACAATTTTTTTCTAATATGAACTGAGAATATTATCAAAATTAAGAAATTTATAATTATCAATTTTGAGAAATTTCAATTTTTTCATGATTAAAATTGAGAATATTATAAATTGAGAAGGTTCTCAATTTCAAAAAATCCCAGATCTCTCCCTCCCTCTCTTTCTCTCTCTCTAATGGCAGTGGCATTTGTGAACTCAGTGAAAATCGAAACCTCACAATCAATGGACTCATCGCCTTCTGGACGAGTCTCCAACGCCGGCTCTGAGTCCTCATCTTTCGGTGGACTCACATAAGCAACAGCCGCAAATCTACCCAATTCATCACCCAACCCTCCTAGAGACCTTAAATTTTAGGTGGTGACGAGGCAAATCAACAAGATAGAGAGAGGTAGATCTGCTCGAGACAGATCAACAACAACCTCAACCTCACACACATGAGCCACTTATGGGTTTGAGTTCTTCATCTTCATCGATGACGCATTTACATCGCAGATCTAAGTAGGAAGGAGGCGGTGGTTCTAGTGGCGAGCTAGATTTCAAGAACGAAGCTCCATCGAGAACGCCGACGAGGACTTAAGGACGAAAGGAGAGGGAAGGCGACATCGAGATAACTCGCCCGAGTTTGTTGGAAGGATAATTTGGTCTATTAAAAATTAATGGGACTTGAAGGAGCAAATAATTTTATCTAGAACTTAATGGATTATAAGTTCACAAAATGGGACTTATATGTAAATGACCCAAATAATTTATACCATTGGCAGAGGGAAGTTTGGGGCTTATGTTTGTTGGCGATTTAACTGATTGTTTTGAGAGTGGATAATGAGCATTCAAGATAATTTATAGGTAAATTACAAATGCACTCCTTGAAATTTGTTTAAAGTATGATTGTTTCCTCGTGATTTGAAAAAATTATAAATACCTTTTGTCGTAATTATTTATTTAATGTAATTAATTAAAAAAATAAAATTCATAATTGTTTTCCTATATAATAATAAAATTACTTCAATTATTAATTGAAACATATTTCTAATATCATTAAAAACTTAATTGATTTGATGATTTATTAATAAAAGAGGCGATTTGTTATGAAATTAGAAACCTCGTGGATGAAATGTAATTTCCGTAACCATATGGAGCGTATTTATATTTTAATCAAATTTCAGGGGGTGTATTTGTAATTTATCCATAATTTATTTATTGTGTTTTTGATAAGGGAGTTATTATTTCCTCTCCACTTTGTTGGGAAATTATATTTCCACACACCTAAATAACTCAGAGCAAATCTTTTCTTAATACATACACCTGTTAATTTATTTATTGATTGTTTTTTTGAATCCACACACTAAAAATTACAATTATATCCTTCACTCAAATATTATTGTACACACACTTACCCCTCATTTTCACACACTTTTTGAAAACTTGAAGACCAAAAAACTTCCACTCACCTGAATTTGAAGACCCCCACTGAAGTAAAAACATCCAATGTCTGAAGTGAGTCCATTGAAGCCAACCATGGAAGACCTCCATAAAAACTTCTATTGAAAACCTCCAAAATAAAAACACCGCCCTTTAACCTCGCCAAAGGCATGTAATTTGGAAAAGGGGCGGGAAATTTTTTTAATTTGGCACTATAGAGCCAAATGAAATTATATATTTCGGCATTTGGTAACCAAAAAAATTAAAAATATTCGGTTTTAAAAAAATCGGAACTAAAATACCTAATTTATTAATAATTTTGAAATATAGATGTCAAGAAGTAAATATATCTCGGCGATTGATATCCTAATTTAATACGAAATTCAACACGGTTCTCCTAATTAAAATCGAAAAAAACTAACATTTTCATTATCGTTTTCTATAACCCCACATATTTTTACTTAGGTTTGAACTTCCATAATTTGCAACTCTTCCATATCAAAATCAATCAAAAATTGTAGAATTGATAAGAAAGTTTATATAAATAATAGATTGTAAACATAGAGATTAAAGCAATATGAAAGATGTTTTGAGAGTATTGTTTTGCAAGTAATAAATGAGTATAGAGTATGTAACAAGCAAAGTGACAACAATGGGAAAAAAATTAGGTTTATGTTTTTAACTCAAAAGGTGTACATTGAGATCTTTTGTTTTTAAAAGACATATATAGAGAATTTTTGTATATAATATTATAAGTGTTGTTGGATGTCTATTATGGTCATTACGTTTAGGTATAATTGTCATTAAATTAAAAATTCATTAAGTGTGTTCCTTAGTTATTTAGGCGTGTGAAATAGAATTTCCCACTTTGTTCCAAATACATTCTTTTTGTCCTTATTATATAGAGTTACATTAATACCCTTTCACATAAAATATACTATTTAAAAAAAATTAAAATTTCAAGAGTATTAATGTAACTATGTATAATAAAGACAAATAAAAGAATGTATTTAGAGCAAAGTGAAATGTGAATAGCTGTTCCCTTTGAAAATGTTATTTATGTCTATTGGGCATTTCATAGAAATAACTTCAATAATTAAATTCCCATATCTGCTTACATAACACACACAAAAATGGGAAGATAAGCATCCATATCTATTTAGGCATATTTTCTATGGTTTGATTTGAGGTTTGAATTGGTGAGAGTTTATGAATTTTATTTTTCATTTTATGTTATTTGTAATGATTTGAATAATCTTTATTGCTTCCCTTATGGTGGAACAAGCTCTTGACTTGTACTTGTCCATGTAGTAATTGTATCTTTGTGTTTGAGCCACAAGATGGCATTGTAAATGAATGTATGAAAGTTATGTTCATTACGGTTCTCCATTTGCTTTTTATGGATATAATGGTATTACGAGATTACGAATGTATGTTTCTGCTATTTTACATATTTATTCCCTATGAACAGAAGTACTATGTGCACGTTTGGTACAATGATATTGGCTGAAATAAAATATCTATTTTAATTTTATGTCTTTTTCCTTGTTTGGTATGTGTTATTTAAGTGAAAACTGTCATTCTATTAGAATAGCTATTTTAACAAAATGTAAAAATACATATTCCTTCCTTTAACCTAAGGAATGAACATTCTATTCCATCATGAAATTATCATAAAATTTTATTATTAATTTTTTTTGTCACTTAAAAAAAATATTATTATTTAACTACTATCACCATTCCGTTTCTTACCACTCTATTGTCAGCCACAACTACCATACCACCATACTACCACCACCGCATTATCGTTATCACCACTATCGCTGGTCACGCCACTATTGCAACCACAACACTACCTTACCACCACTACTAAGGCCACAACAATCTACTACCACCATCATATTATCATTGCTATCACTATCACCGATGCTGCCACCACTACCATCGCCACCGCCACCGCCACCGCCACTACTACGACTCACACCATCACTTTCACAACTATTAAAATTATTATGATTTATATAAAATTTTAATTTATTTATTACTAGTTTGAAAAAAAAATAAAAACACGAGAATGAGAATTATCATTTTATTCTTATGTCATTTTATATTGACAACCACACAATAGAATGGAAATGGACATTCCATTTCATTCAACCTTATATACTATTCTTACGCTCATTTTATTCTCAATTCATTTCATTCCATGGTATCAAACCTCCTCTATAAGTTTTGTACAGTTAAATCCGGTCACGTTCTCAAAAAAAAAAAAACTGGTCACAACCCTACCTCAGTTGGGGCGGGTTTGGGGCATTGTAAAAAAAAAACATAACTGTTAGACGAAATTGAAAAACCCAAAAAAAACAAAAAAAATCATTTTGACCATTTAAAGCGACACCTGTCGTGTCTAGGGGTGAGAGATAGAAAGGTGGCATTTGGAAAAAAATTTTAAATATAATTTGAAAATAAAAGTTATATTTTAAATTTATGAATTTTAAAATTATAATTTGAACATAAAAAATTTATTTGGTGAATGAATTTTAAATTGAGTGAAAAATTTTTACGGTGACATATGATATCTGATATAAAAATTTACAATTTATAACCAAACACACAACTCAAAAATTTATTAAAAGTTCATAAAAAATTTCAAAAATATTGGCTTATTAAAAATATAAAATTAAAAAAAAAATCAAGTGCCAATTGCAAAAAAAAATAAAAAAGAACCGCACTGGTCAAGACGACTGGCCGAATGTCCAAGACAACCGATAGGCCAAATTTCAAAATTTAAAAACCCGCCTAGAACAAGTTTTCAAAAGGAGTGGAATTAATTTTCTGAAACTCAAACCAAACATCATACTAGAATGTAATGATAGAACTATGATGTCAAACACCCCCCCCCCCCCCCCAAAAAAAAAAAATCTCATTTTAGGTTATCCTTTCTTATATTTTGCTGACTTTTAATATTCAAATTGAATATTGATAAATAAGCAAATAAAGCACTTATTCTCAAGAAATTATAGATTACTCAAGCCCATAATTACTGTTGTTTCTTCTACTCAGCTCAATAGAGAAGGAGACTACATTTTGAGACGCTATTCCAAAAGTTTTAGCGTTGCCAAAATCATGAACGAAGGATGTGATATGAAAATGTCTACAATCCGTGAAGATGGCTTGACTAATAAATCCTGTATAAATAACAAACTCAACACACAATCACTTATATTTGTAAGCTTCTTCACATCAACTTCTTGTCTGTGGATGCACGCTTCAACCCTTGTTCATTGACAGCCCATATTTTTGACAAATTGATCCTGGATCTTTGCTAACTCAAGACCAGAACAGTCTTATGATAGCTCAACAATCTTTGGCTGCTTATCTGGCTTGTGTTTTTTTGATGACTCACTTGAAGAATCATCTTCAACAGACTTCGCTCTTTTAAGTTTGGGAGGAGTGGCTGTGACATTGTCGCCATTGTAGTCATCATCACTGTCATCTTCACTATCACCATCACTGCTATCATCACTGGAAGATTCCAATTCTGTTTCACTGCTCCTAGCTGCCGAAGAAATCACTGGTTGATAACCAACTATTGCAAACTCGGCAGCAGCAACAGCCTCAGGTGTATGCAAATCAGTAACACCCAGCATCAAATCCTGAATAAGATGCACCCGAACATTAAAAATGGATCATATTAGTGCTGCTTGGTCCATAGAGAGGAATTGGATGAGAACAACTTCACTGACCATTTCAATGTACTCAGACTCGTTCCCAGTGAGAACTTCAATATCATAGTCCTCAACGTTGTCCTGTATTTTATTATGCACATTCACGTCAGAATTAGAGAGAAATCAATGGAATTTTACAGACAGTTTGGTCAAGTGTACAACAAAAATGCATACCTTTGCATCATTCTGCAGCCTTTGATTTGCTTCCGACATAACTCCTAAGAAATCCTTTACTTTTCCCATAACTGACAAATGGACAAACAAAACAACTAAGTGCTCATTAGAGTAGCATCATTTTTTTCTTTGTCTAAGCATTTAATTATCCAATTACATTTCAGTAGAGTCTTTATCTTTATTTAATTTTTTCTAAACCAGTACTTGTCAATACTAAAATAGTAAAATTTATGCTGATCAGAAGGTCAAACTATTAAAGGACAGATTCACCAGTGATTAATCAATCATGACAGAATAATGAGGGGTTTTAGGACTTGTGATGAGTATAATAAAGGGCTGAAGATTGGAATGTCAGTTAATTTAAAAAAAAAAAAAAAGAAGACATAAATGGCACCTGTGATGTGAATAGTGCCTTGGTTGGGGGCTTTTTGTATGATGTGAACATGTAAGCATAGATTGCAGCTTAGAAAGACATGGTTATGGTGCTAAAAGCCTTTTTGTGCAAAATATTAAAAGAAAATAAATTTAAAACAAAACAAAAGCTCTAGAATAACACAAGAATTGTGTAGGCATCATACTTGAGTATTTAACAGCATCACACAGTCCTTAAGGAACTTCAAATATGCCAAAAGCCACTAAAACTAGCCTCTATCAAATGAAAAGTGTTAAATTTTTATATGAAAACTTCTAAGACCCCCTTAGAAGAGTTAAATTGAGACCCATAGATGGCCAATATAGCCCAAGCCTAGCAAATCTATTACTAACATATTCCCAACTTGTGAAACATAAAAATATGATCTATGTAACACAAGATATTATTACGAACACTGAGCACATTCATACATAACCTATATAGTCATAGAATGTGATTTTAGCATTTGATTGCACGTGGCTTAATAGCACTCGTTCTAAGCATGATACAATACGAGTTGCATGAACTTCAACTAGTGATGAAGGAAAGGTACAGCCCTTGCATTATCTTGTCAAGTCAACTGTTGCATTATCTTGTCAAGTCAACCATCCTCACCGCCACCCCCGCCCCAAACCAAATAATAAATAAATAAAAATAAAAGATTTAGTCATCACTCCTCCTTCCTTCTTTCTCATCATCCAGTTTTATGCCCATTGGAACAAGTCTTCAAAGTTCCATGGTAGGATGGAAAAGTGGGAGGAAAGGGGTGGGGGAGGAAGAGGGTAAGGATGTATACGCTTTCCTTGTTTGTTAGGAAGGAAATTGAACAGGAGGGTTAAAGTAGGAGTGAAGGGCTTCACTTCCATGCCGACCAAACAACTTCCTCCCCAAAATAGTGGAACTTGTGAAAGACCCAATTTGTTATATTGTATTCAAATGCTTTCAATGATTCTTACAAAACTTCAAAATCAAGTATTATCAATAATGGGTATTGCACTTTGAATTGGATTCAAGTCGGTAAGTAAATATTGCTTTCTTAGTGACCTCGTCAACTAAACTTTAAAAAACAAAAAAAAAAAAAACAAACAAACAAACAAAATACCATAACAATATTAGAATAGAGTCAAATAACTTTTGATAATTGAATTAAATTCTCTTCCCATATTTCAATACCTTTCCTTCTCTTGAATTTTCAAAGAATTCAATATAACTTGCTCATAGTTAAGACTACAGGATTAACAATCATCAACCTGCTTCAACCAAAAAAACAATTCTTTTTTTTTTTCTTGGGTGCAGCTTAACTGGTCCTGGTGCATATATTTCAAGATAAAACTTACCATTCATTATATATATATATATATATATTTATAAATAGAGAGAGAGAGAGAGAGGGGGGAATATAAAGTACCGTGGCTTTTGGGAACAGAGGAAGTGAAGGGCTTTCCATCAGTGGGTGTGGGTTTTGAGTTTTGCGACTGTTGTAAGTCGTCGTTTTTGCAGACAAGAAGTGTAGATTTTGCACTATATCACATACATAGAATGAGAGAGAGAGAGAGAGAGAAGCTAGGCAAAAAGTGAGAAAGAAAGAGAGACCTAGGTTTGATGAAGATGAATTCTTGAGCTCCAAGTCCAGAAGATCTTTGCTGCTATGCGCCATCTGAGAGCAAAGTTGAAGTATCAATGAGCTTACACTATAAATCGTTGGCAAAATTTTTAGTGGCAAAATTTAGTTGTAATCTCAGTGATTACAAATTTATTTGCGGTAATCTCAGTGATTGAAAGTTAGGGTTCGTGAATTCGAGTGCAGAGAGGAGTTAAGGTTTTTGAGGGAGAGAAAGTAGGAAAGGCAATGGGCCGGGGCAGGGCTGGGGGTTACACCCTCCGCCCCCGATCTCCGATTGTGAAAATCTCCCCGTCCTCGCCCCCGCCCCGATGGGGAACCTATCACCGCCCCCACCCCTTCTAACGGGATCGGGTTTTCCCGACCCCGAAATTTCCCCAGCCCAAATCTGTTTTGTTCAACAACACCATCAACAACAACATCACCACCATACATGTATACACAAACAGATTTGTTTCAACAACAGATCAGTTTTCGTTCAAAAAAAATTTAAAAAAAATTCTGTATACACACAAACAGATCTGTATTCGTTTAAAAAAAAATCTGTATGCACACAAACAGATCTGTATTCGTTCAAAAAATATTATAAAAAAAAAATCTGTACACATACACATATAAAAAATTGTTTCAACAACACAAAAAAAAAAAAAAAAAATCTGTATACATACACAATCTGTTTCAAAAAAACTGAGATCTGTGTCGGAGGAGGACGACGGAGGAGGACCATCGGCATCGCGGAGAGGTGCGAAAGTGAGAGTAGGAGAGAGAGAGAGAGAAGAGACAGAGAGGAAGATAGAAGGGACTGAGAATCTGAGATGAGGTGAGGTTTGGTTTAACCAAACCCTAGCAACAGCAGTTGTTTTTGTAAATGTAGAACTGCAGCGTTTTGCGAAACGTGGGTAGTAGAAGTTATTCAGTTTGTGAATTAATAATTTAT
The DNA here is from genome assembly GCA_025200525.1 of Camellia lanceoleosa. Lineage (NCBI taxonomy): Eukaryota > Viridiplantae > Streptophyta > Magnoliopsida > Ericales > Theaceae > Camellia > Camellia lanceoleosa. The sequence goes on along the minus strand of CM045758.1, from coordinate 2,895,584 downwards.
CATGTTATCCTTAATTAGAAATTGATATAAGCGCAAAAATAGTATGTTAAGGTCATTTTAGAAAAAATGAATTTTTTTTTTTTTTAAGACATTGAGTTGAAGACTCTAAGAAAGCTGTTCCCTTTTAATAATAGAATACATTGATATACATTTTAAATTTAAAAATGCTTAAAATGCTGATTATATTAACAAACAAATTAAATCAATAATTTTTTTTTAAAAAAGAAATTTTATGAACACTGATTGTATTAACAAATAAATCAAACTAATAATTTTTTTTTCTATAAATTTTTTTTATAGAAAGTATAATTACACAAAAAAAATACAAAAAAATCCAAGATACTATTTTATATGATTTTTTTAAGAGTACTGAATTTTATTTTAAATAACAAACACATTTTATATAACAAACACACAAAATTAAGTAAACAAACAAATTTAATTTTAAAATACTGAATTTATACACAAAAACCAAACAAAAGCTTAACAATAGTACACTTACAGCAGTTAGATGATTAGTCCATAAAATTGAATATAGTTGATTAGTCTTTCTCCACCAAATAAAAAAAAAAAAAGGAAAAAGTTGTTTGAATAGTTGAATAGTGTTTTCCCAAAAGAGTAGGAAAAGTTTGTAAATAAAGAGGAACTGAGAAAATGGCTAGCAACAGTAGTTGTTTTGTAAATGTGGAATTGTAGCATTTGTGAAACGTGGGTAGTGGAGGTTATTCAGTTTGTGAATTAGTAATTTATCATGTTACCCTTAAATAGAAACTGATATAAGTGTAGAAATAGTATAATTATTTACAATGTTAAGGTCATTTTAGGAAAAATGGAAAAAATTTCTAAGACAATGGCTTCAAGACTTCAAGAAAGTTGTTTTCAAACGCTTAATACATCCTCATTCAATTTGATTTTTTTTTAATTTATATATTCAATTGCATAATTTTTTTTTTTCTGAATTTAATATGATATATACACATTCTCATATATTTCTGCATTATCTCAAATAAAGCATACTCAACTCTAAATTGGGGGAAAAAAAAAAAAAAAACTCTACAATAATCCATCAATAAGTCTAGAATACTTACAATCAAAGTAGATAAGTGTAGATAAAGAATCACTCGAGAAGTTGTTTATTCTGAACAACACAAAGTCATAAAGCAACGTACACAAAAATTTACATTATTACACCAAAAAATACAACGCAAAATAATGTTTGATTTAGTTGGAATATTTAGTATTACCAAAAGTATAATTAATAAGATACAAAAAATAAAAATACAAAAATACATATTTTCATGACCCTAAATTATGGGAAAAAGCCCCAAAAAGCCCAAAAGTTTTTAAAACTGAATTATGGGTTTTATGGAATTATAAACACCCTCGAGGTTTAGTAAAATACGATTCTCGAGGTTTGAGAATTACAAATTTCGAGGGTCAAATTTTCATAATAAATTAGGAAAAATTAGGGGAATCAGATGAAAATAAAAACCCTAGGGCAATTTGTTATGAAAATGTAAACCTCAGTGGATGTAATTTCAAACCTCGTGAATCAGATTTTCACCAAACCCTAGGGTGTTTGTAATTTGCCCTTAAAAAACATGGGTAGGAAGTTGGTTTTACTTAATTAACATATCCTATTGGATCGTGATGCATCTCCACACTGTATAAACCAAAAATTGAATAAGAGAAACAAAAATAAAATAAATAGTATGTGAAAAAATACCAAATAAAAACATACCAAACAGACAAACTCTATTGTTATTTACATAAGTATATACGTACACAAAATAGAAAAGTAGACACCTAAGACACTTAGAATACTCATAATGAAAAATAAATAGTAACAATGAAACAGATTTGATGTACAGAAAGAAAACTAAAAATTACAGAATAAAAGAGCCAAAGAATTATTAAACATATTTATTCATCTTACTCTTTGAAGACTCATTATGATTTGCCTAGTAGTTAACTTCACCATATCAATTGACTCTAATGGCTATTTATAAAAAAATAAAATAAAAACTATCGCTTCGGTCCAAATAAAAATAATTGCAGATAAATTATATAAATGATATCTGATGTTTGCACGATATGTCAATTTGGTCCCTATTATAACAATCACATTTTATACTACTCAAACAATACCTTCAAAAATTTTTTTTTAAAAATCACAATTTTTCCAAACATGGACAGGAGGTTGGTTTACTTAATTAACATACCCACTATGAGGCTCACCTAGTGCTTGAAACAACCATTCATTTGTAGGGTTTATCCACAAAATAGTTCATATAAATTTTTTGATTAATTTGATCAAAGAAAATTGAACGGATAATATAATTTTTAATATAGGTAATTTATTTATTTATTTTATAAGATAAATGTAATCCAATTATATGAATTTCATTGTTCAATAAACTTAATAAACTATTTCATTGGATACTCTTTTCAGTAGATTTTACAGAATAAAATATTTGTATCATTCAATCTGGATGGTAAAATGAGGAGCTTAACCCAATTTCATTTTTTGTCTTTTGTTTATCGAATGATAAAATGGAGAGAGATCATACCAAGTGCTTTGTGACAAACAGAGAGAAGAATGATCAAAACGGCGAGACCGCCAAGACGCCTACTATTATGGCTAATGCTTTTTCCGACCTCGCCCTTGTTGTAGAATCTACACACAAACACACAATCACCAAAAGCTTTTAAAAAAGGAATTGGAATAAGCATCACCATTTAATCATATAGAAATTGGACGTAACTTTGAGTACGTAAAATATAAAGCACACCCATCTATTTATTCTATTATTAAAACCAATAATCATATAGAAACAAATGCAAAATACATGCAAAATAGTGAAGATGTTAACTAACCAAATAAAAAGGAAGATGACACACACACTATAACCCAAGAAACCGCTCCTATGTATAGCATCCAAAACAAAACTACATAATCATTCCGCTCGAGAGGTTGATAATGTGGGTGGTTGTTGTTGTTGTTGTATGCAAGTTATGTTGGTGGAGTTATGCCGGTGTTGGAGAGAGAAACACCGCAGAGAGCATGAAATTCACAAGATGCAGAGAGGATAAGGTCGATTCTGGATTGATTGGCTAGAAAGTCATCCCAAAGGAGTTTATCTCCTTCCATATATGTTATCGCTTGATATACAACACTTAGTTTTGATCCTTTGTCAAGTTTTTTTTTAAATGGCCATATTAATATGGCACCACTCTAATACTATTTTTAAATTCAACACTTTAGTTTTGATGCTTTGTCTAGAATACCTACACATAACATAACACGTGAAATTGAAATCTGATAGAACCAAATACAAAAGAGAACTTACCAAATATGGATAACTTTCGTAAGAGAACTTACCAAATACGTGAAGATGGATAGAACTTTTGACCTAAATCGAAAACAAACGGAAAATGCAACTAAGATGTTCGCACTTTTGGAAGATGTTGAACCCGATTTGAACCGTGTCACCCGATTTGAAATCGCTATGCGCTTTAGAAACGTGGGGTAGTGGAAAATGTGGGTAGTAAATCAATGGTTTAAATTTCCCATGTTACCTCAACTACAAACCGATATAAGTGTAAAATAATATAATTATTCAAGAAATTATGGTCATTTTCTAAAATTGGAAAAAATTCTAAGTTAGGCTTCATGACAACAAAGTTGGTGTTGGCTTTTAATAATAGAATAGATATATATATATATATATATAAGGGCAAACAAAGGATTTTACATCGGGCAAACGGGAGGATCAAGTGGATCGAGGTCTGAGTCGGCATGTCCAGGTCGAAACATGTATCCTCGCCCCGCCCGTGATATCATCTGGATTTAATTTTTAATACCACCCCCGACCCGTCAGGGGTATTTTTCGGGGAATCACCACTCAATTCGAGGTAGGGGGATCGGGTCCCCATCGAGCCGGGTTCCGATTGCCATCTCTAAGAGAAAGGGACGACAAATTTGGTTCAACTGCACTTGTGAAAATTAAGGTGTTGAGAAAGTGGGTCAAGAATGATCCGTACGGTTTGGGCAGATATTTTAGGTGGCTTTCTACTAAAAAATAAGGGAATTTTGGTGAAAAGCCCTCTTATCGGGATTTTTGTATAAACCCATGGAATAAAAATAATGGTTCTAAAAGTTCATTAAATATATATATATATATATAATGAAAACCTAAATACCTTTTTATATAAATGGGCAAATATCAAATGACGGAACCGCTTTGTCTCTTCACTGCTTTTATCGCTTGAATTCATTGTTCGAAAGCGTCAATCGAACATACCGTAATAAAATTTTACTCTCATTTTATCAAATAAAACATAGTACATACTAGAGTAAAATTTTACGCCATTCTCACAAAAACAAAAAATGTAAAGCATATACCATAGTAAATTTACTTTCATTTGTCAAACAAAAATCGATCATACACAATAAAAATAAAAAATAAAATTAATCAACAAATCAACATACCCGATTTAACTCGCATCAATAATCAAACACGAATTAAAGCAAAACCTAAAACTCCAACAACACTTACAAATCTCGATGAAACTCTTAGATCCGATACAAATTTATGCAATTTAAAAATGTAACTTCTCATTTAATCGAGAGTGTTGATCTTCAATGTCGCAGATCGATATTGCTGACCAAGGCGCTTAAATTCTTCAAATTTTGAAATCATCTATAGGCTATTCCGCTTTGACATCGCCACTTGTAGTAATTCTGGGATTTGCATTTTGTATGATTTTGAATAGAGATTCATATCTTGTTTCCTTGTATCCCTCTGCTTTTTGGTTATTGGATCAGTAGTTGTGCATTTAAGAATAGTTGGTTGCTTATTTTTCCAAACTTTTATTGCCCGGTGATTTTGCTTTCATCGCCGAGCGTCATTCTTGGCGCTGAATCGATTTGTGCAAACTTCTCAATACTTCTGCGTGTCTGAAACTACTGGAAAATGTGTTTTCTACAATTTGAGCTGCATTTCACGATCGAAGTATAGGGGACGCCGAGCCGCCTTTTCCCGCGCCGAAGTGTTGGTTTGTTGTAGCGCAAAACTTCTAGAATCGATATTTTCTACGCCGAAGCGGGCGTAATTTCTGCGCCGAAGCGATGAGCATTCGTTGTGTCTTGCGTGCTCGAGCGCCTTTCTGTGTCTCGAGCGAACAATTTGTGTTCAACGCCGAACGCCAACTCTCAGACTGGTGATTCCGCTACCGTAAGATATCAAATCGCCGAAAGTGATATTTTATATCACTTTTTTCATCATTCTTCACTCTCTCTAAAACTTTCCAAAAACCTAAATCTTTACTCTCTCTTCTACATTTTTCTCCTAAATCTATTGATCTCTCCGCCTAGTTGTCTTTTGGAAAAAGGGTAAAGCACCTTGAAAGCTTCATTTGATCTCGATTAGAGTTTGGTTTCAACATTGTTGAAGTTCCATCCTTACTCCATTGATCTTCTAAAACTTAAAGTACGGATTTTCTATACTTTTAATATGGTTTTTAACTTAGTTATTTGTCATTGTGTAACAATGATTGGATTTGGGGATAATGTGAACAAACCTAGGGTTTGAGTGGTAAAATGGAAATAGGGGTTTTGATGAAATGCAGGGGATAAATGATGGACGGGTTTTGAAAATGCTACTTGGTTGATACTTGAGAAAAGAAGGGATTTGTCCTAAAATGATCATAAAATTTATTGTGTATAAGTAAATGAAATTGATGTTGTGGAACATGAAATTGAATGAGTTTTGAATAAATAGGATGGTGGCAGATAATACTTCATCTTTGGAAATTTTGAATAAATTATCTATCTCGGGGACAGATTGTATATCTCGCTAGAAATAATCAGATGAGGTTATCGGTTTAATGATAGCTATGATTGTTGTAGAAATTGTATGAGGATTAGGTGAATTAAAACTAATCTAATGGTGGGTTATCACCAATATGATCATGTTTTAAATACATTGTATATGTATGATTGTTTTAAGCGGGGAAAATAGATGTACTCCATATATGATTATATATTTAAATATATTGTACATATATGATTGTTTGGGAGAAGAAAGGATAGGTTCTATTCTTTGTAAAAGATTTAGTCATCACTCCCTCTCTTCTTTCTTTCATCATCTAGCTTTTTGCTCATCGAACAAGTCTTCTCGTGAGTTCCATGGTAGAAGATGGAAAAGTTGGAGGAAAGGAAGGTGGGGAGGAAGAGGGTAAGGATGTATACGCTTTCCTTTGTTTGTTAGGAAGGAGATTGAACCTGAGGGTTAAAGAGGGAGTGAAGGGCTTCACTTCCATGCCAACCAAATTAGCTTCCTCCCCAAAATAAATAAGGGAACTTGTGAAAGACCAAATTTGTTATATTATATTCAAATGCTTTCAATGATTCTTACAAAACTTCAAAATCAAGTATTATCAATAATGGGTATTGCACTTTGAATTGGATTCAAGTCGATGGGGTAAGTAAATATTCCTTCCTCTCTCCCTCTTAGTGACCTCGCCAACTAAGCTTTAAAAA